>JABAYD010018471.1:0-13038 GCA_014822095.1 Diplotaxis tenuifolia
TCATTCTTTTCATACTTTTCCGCATTTATTTTGATTACTTATCGTTGGCTCTCGCAGAGATCCGGGACCTCTGGAAAATTAGGGTTTTCCTAAGTTTCCTTAATTTACGGAAATCGACGGTGCGATGCGAATTTCGATTCCCACAATTTGGCGCTAGAATGAGGAGGGGTCGGATTACTCTTACTCATAGCCGAAAAACGCTTGACCAAAGCTATGTCTGGAAGTATGAAAGATAAACTTGCAGTACACACTGCTCCTATGGCCAACGCTTATGCAAACTCCTTAGTTCTCAACAAAATCGAAAACCTAGTCGCGACTCTTTGCCGCGAAAAGAGCACAAAACGAGCTCATGATTTCTCCATCTAAACAAAAATCGGGGAGAAGATAAAACCTATTAAACCCCTCAACCAAATCGGAGAAAACTCACCGTGCGAAGGTTTAACCAAAAGAAACTGCATAAGAAACCCTAGGTTACTAGCGGAAAAATCCTAGGTTACTCGTGGCATAAAGGGAGCGTAGCGAATCGGAAACACAACGTCCAGCTCATCAGTGGGCGAGCTGGGACATTCCTTGAACTTCTCTCTCAATTATCGATCACACATCTTTTCGTTTCGTCTCAATTGGAGTTTCCGTTGAGATTTTACGACGAAAACAAGTCAACTCAACGAATCGAGACTGTCCACGCTAGCTCGCCGTACAGCGAGCTGGACAGACTCATCCAGCTCGCCGTACGGCAACCTGGACTGCTCCTCAAGCATCTCTCTTGATGCTCGATCGCACGGCTTTTCGTTTCGTCTCAATCATAGTTTCCGTTGAGATTTTACGACGAAACCAAGTCAGCTCGACGAATCGAGATTGTCTGCGCCAGCTCGCTATACGGCGAGCTGGAAAGGCTCACCCAGCTCTCCGTACGACGACCTGGACTGCTCCTCAAGCTTCTCTCTCGATTCTCGATCGCACAGCTTTTTGATTCGTCACAATCGGAGTTTCCGTTAAGATTTTACGATTAAAACAAGTTAACTCGACGAATCAAGATTGTCTGCGCCAGCTCGCCGTATGGCGAGCTAGACAAGCTCACCCAGTTCGTCGTACGGCAAACTGGACTGCTCCTTGAGCTTCTCTCTCGATTATTAATCGCACAGCTTTTCGTTTCGACTCAATCGAAGTTTCCGTTGAGATTTTACAACGAAAACAAGTTGGCTCGGCGATTCGAGATTGTCCGCGCTAGCTCGCTGTACGGCGAGCTGGACAGGCACACGAACAGCTCGCCGCACGCGGAGCTTTTTCGACATGAACAGCTCGCCGCACGCGGAGCTGTTTTGACACGAACAGCTCGCCGCACGCGGAGCTGTTTCGAGACGAACAGCTCGCCGCACGCGGAGCTGTTCCAAGACGAACAGCTCGCAGCACGCGAAGCTGTTTCGAGACAAGCAGCTCCCCGCACGCGGAGCTGTTCTGAGACGAACAGCTACCCGCACGCGGAGCTGTTTTGAGATGAACAGATCACCGCACGCGGAGCTGTTTCGAGACGAACAGCTCGCCGCAAGTGGAGCTGTTTCAAGACGAACATCTCACCGCACGTGGAGCTGTTTCGAGACGAAGTCCAGCTCAAAGATACAATGACGGTTTGACCATTTACTCGCAGAAAGAAGATAAATGTCAAGTTTGGAGATAAATAGAAGATTTCCAAAGATAAATGGAAAGATCGAGATAAATGGAAAATCTTCGATAGATTCGAATCTGGGCGAAAAGGAAGGACCAAACCGTCTAGGGAGGGGTATATAAGCAGACGGCCAACGAAAGAAGAATACACACGATTTTCATAACTCTTTGCACTTAGAAACTTAGGCTTATTTCTCGACAAAGTCGGTTTCTATGACTGGCACTCAATGACTAGACGAACTCGCCTAGGCAGTTCGATCTATTGTCCAGCTCTACCAATTGAACTACATTCGGCTTGATCCTCGAAAGGGGTACGTAGGCAGCCTTTCATAAGGTTCAGTCCGAAATCAATCAAAGCCTTTTTCTTATCTTTTTTGTCTTTTGTTATCGAGCTGCGACTCAACTAGGTTTAGGGTTTTATGTTGCTAGAACTAGGAAACTCGCTGACAGCCCCTGCGGCCAAAGCCTTTTGTAATCTCTTGTTATGATCGCAATGCTCTTACGTGAATTCGAGATAAGATCAACTTTCTTTATAATTTTGTTTTGTCATTATTTTCATACTTTGACGCATTTATTTTGGTTACTTGTCGTTGGCTCTCGCAGAGATCCAGGACCTCTGGAAAATTAGGGTTTTCCTAAATTTCCTTAATTTACGGAAATCGACGGTGCAAATTTTGGTTCTCACATGTTCCGATCGTATTTTGGAGTATGATCAAGTCGAGGGGTATAGGCCTCATGTCCGGGCAACGAGGAAGGTGTGGTTTGACTTGGACGGTATTGGATCGGACGGCTTGGCCAGCTCGCCGGTCAGCTAGTTGGGCATACGTTCCAGCTCACCGACCGGCGAGCTGGCTGTGCTTGGCCAGATCGCCGGTCGGTGAGCTTGACGTTTGTTCCAGCTCACCGACCGGTGAGCTGGCTGTTTGGTCGTACTGGTTCGGTCGTTACTTGTTTTCTCAATCTGAGATCTTTTCGGAAAATGTAAGACGAAGTAATCTTAGACGTTAATTTCTAGATTACCGTTTTTGATCCCAACAAACATCTCCATTGGGGCAGACTTCTTTGATGATAAACGGTCCGGACAGTCTTGATCTTAACTTTCCCGGGAACAACCGTAACCTGGAATTGAAAAGGAGCACTTGATCCTTCGGCTGGAAGTTTCTGCTGATGATCCTCTTGTTATGATGAGCCTTGGTTCGTTCCTTGTAGATTTTTGAGCTTTCATAGGCTAGATGCCTAATTTTATCCAATTCATGGATTTGAATGAAGTGTCTTTCGGCTGCTGGTTTGATATCAAAGTTGAGCAGCTAGTTATAGGTTGTGGTCCCGTTTGGTGTCTTGTAGGTTGTTTTGTAGGCCCAGAGAGCATCGTCGAGCTTGAGCGACCAGTCTTTGCGAGTGGTGTTGACTGTTTTCTGCAAGATGCTCCTGATTTCTCTGTTAGAGACTTCTACTTGGCCGCTTGTTTGGGGGTGATATGGTCTAGCTACCTTGTGTTTCACACCATTCTTGTTCAATAGTCTTGCGAAGAGCTTGTTTATGAAATAACTACCCCCATCGCTAATGAATACTCTTGGCAACCCAAACCTTGGAAAGATTATGGTATTGAGCATCTAAATCATTACCCTGGTGTCGTTTGTGGGGCTGGCCAGCGCCTTTAGCCACTTGGAAACGTAATCGACTGCCATTAATATGAATACATTCTTGAAGCATGGTGGGAATGGTCGCAAGAAATCAATTCCCCTACAATCGAAGACTTCAATTTCCAAGATGAAGTTTTGTGGAATCTCATTCCTTTTACTAATGTTCCCTTGACCCTGGCATGAGTCACATTTGGAGATGTAGGATCGTGCATCTTGGAACATAGTGGGCCACCAAAAACCGGCCTAGAGTATCTTGGACACGATTTTGAACGTTGCAAATTATTCTGCATAAGAAGAACCGTGGCAGTGAAAAAGAATTCCTGGAATCTCTTCCTCTGATACACACCGCCGGAACATTCCATCCTTGCAATTTCGGTACAAGTATGGCTCATCCTAATAGTAGTGTCGTGCGGTCCTTAGAAACTACTGCTTTTCATTTCTAGTGAATTTCATAGGTTCTTTTTCAGCGGCTGAGTAGTTAGCAATCACAGAACACCAAGGAAGATTTGGATATTACTTCTTGATTTCACAAACGAAGTTTTCTGGTTCGCTGGAACAGTTTTTGCAGAGCGGCAGCTCCCTTTGCTGGAGCGTTTGTTCTCTTATGCTTCTGAGACTGATCGAGTATACATGCTCGACTGGAAGGGTATCGTCAAGGGCCATCACTTCATCTATATTTTATCCTACAGAGGTGATCTGCAACACCATTCTCGATGCCTTTCTTGTCTTTGATCTCTACATCAAATTCTTGGAGCAATAAGATCCATCGGAGTTGTCGTGGTTTCACATCCTTCTTCGTTAGCAGGTACCGTAAGGCTGTGTGGTCCATGGTCACTATCACCTTGGAGCCAACCAAATAAGATCTGAATTTCTCAAAGGCAAAGACAGTTGCTAGCAGTTCCTTCCCCGTGGTTGCATAGCGACACTGTGCTTCGTCTAAGGTCTTGCTCGCATAATAGATCACATGAAGCTTCTTGTCTTTCCTCTGGCCGGAGCAATGCTCCAACTGAAAAATCACTTGCATTAGTCATGATCTTGAAAGGAAGTTCCCAGTCTGGAGGTTGCACAATTGGTTCGCTGACTAGAGCACCTTTGATCAACCTCTTGTAGAAACTGGTGTGCCCGAGGAAACTCATGATTCCTTTGACAGATTTTGGTGAATGTAGGCTCATCATCACTTCTATCTTTGCTTTGTCTACCTCGGTCACTTTTTTATGAGATTCTGTGACCGAGTACAATCCCGTCTCGCACCATAAAGTGACACTTCTCCCAATTCAACACGATATGCTTTTCTTCACACCGCTGAAGGACCTTGCACAAGTTTGAAAAATAGACATAAAAAGAGTTTCCATAGACACTAAAGGCATCCATGAATACCTCCATTATATACTCAATCAAGTCAGTAAAAACGGATAGGGATCTGAAAGAAACCTGAATAACCATCTAAAAAGCAGTAGTATGGGTGATTAGCCAATGTTTCAAGAATTAAATCAATAAATAGAAGTGGAAAGTGATCCTTGCGAGTAGCAGCATTTAATTTTCAAAAATCTATGCACATACGATGGCATGTTACTGTCCTAGTAGGTATCAATTCATTCCTTTTGTTTGTTATCACAGTGATTCTACCTTTCTTAGGAACTACATGAACATAACCAACCCACTTGCTATTAGAAATCGCATAGATTACACCAACTTCTAGAAGTTTAATTATCTCTTTCTTCACAGCATCTTTTAGATTTGAGTTTAGCTGCCTTTGATGTTCTATAGATGTCATCGATTCATCTTCTAGATACATCATTTGCATGCATAAATTAGGCGAAATACCATGTATATCATCTAATTAATATCCTAGGGCCCTTCGGTACTTCCTTAATTCACACAAAAGTTTAGCAGTTTACACATTATTAAGCAAAGAGTTCACAATGACAGGATATGTGGAGTTTGGGCCAAGACACGCATACATGAGTCCCGCCGGTAGGGACTTTAATTTGAATTTTGGAGCCTTGAGTTCTCTCCATGAGTAGTCAAGCAGGTTGTTCTGGTTGTTCCCTCTTTTGGGAGCAGCTGCTCCCTCTGGTTGGATCTTTGGATCTGGCTGCTCTTCTCCCCCATATTTAGGAGAGTAACCATTCTATCCATGCTCTTGCTCAATTCTAGCATCTTCTCGTAACCGAAAGCTTCTACGTTGCACGTGTTATGTTCAGACTAAGTTCTGATCAAGGCTACTTCTAGCGGGTCATCCGCTAGGATGTCTTAAGTCATCCCTTCGGGAGGGATCAAAGCATTATCCTCTTCATCAATCGTAAGGGTTTTACCATCTAGCATAGATTTTTTTAGGAGCTTATCCATCTCAAAATTCATCATGATCTCTCCTAGTTGGACATCAATTATCCCATTACGCACATCAATTATTGAACCAGCTATGCATAGGAAAGGCCGGCCAAAGATGAGCAGATCCTTGAGTTCATCCTCGAGTTCTAGAACAACGAAGTCAGTTGGAACAGTAATGCTTCCGATTTTTATGTGTAGGTCTTCGAGGATTTTTATTGGAAGTTTGACTGATCTATCTGCAAACACCAATGAGATCCTAGTCGGTTTGAAATTGGCTAATACCAAACGCTTTACAACTGAATAAGGTACGAGGTTCACGCTTGATCCCCTGTCGCACAACGAGCAAGCGAACACTATTCTCCAAATTTGGACTGAGAGGAAAAACTTTCCAGGTTCATCCAACTTTTTCACTGTTATGTTGTGGAGGACTGCACTGGATTCCTTAGAACCCATCATTATGTCGTTATCTGCAGAGATTTTTCTGGATACCAACGCTTTCACAAGACTGCGCATTGAAGGAATCATCTTAATTGCGTCCATGAGGGATAACTTAAAAGTTAGGTCCTCCAACATATTTTTACATGTCATGTCGTCGCAATGTTTGCGTGAATTCTTTGCCAGGACATTATAGGGCACCTTGGGAACGTACACGAGCAGGAACAGGCTGGTCTTGTGTCGTAGAAGCTGCGAGTTATGTGTTTGCTCGATGTTATGCGTCTTGTTTTTCATTGGGAGCATCCTCCAGCGGTGGCTGCTCTTCTTCCTTTTCTTTCCCTTTATCTGTCATGGTTGGCTTTTTTGAAACTGGTTTTGGAAGTTGTCTTCCACTTCTCAATTCAACTGTATTATAGTCCTTGGGTTCCTCTGTAGTGCCCTGTTCATTCTTGGCTTCCTCCATGATGTAAACATGGTTATGCCTGTTCTTGACCAGCTGATCCACCTTGGATGTTAGTTCGTCAATCTTGTTAGTGTCCACTCTGTTCAGTTTTTTGGAGTGGTAAATCTCTAGATTTTTGTTGTACGAACTGGATGCCATTTTCTCTATCAGTGCGAATGCTCCAGCTGTTGATTGGGTCATGAAGTCTCCACTACGTGCAGAGTTAAGAGCATTCCGAAATTCCCAATCAAATCCATCATAGAAGATGCGAAGAATATAGTCGTCCTCAAAGCCGTGATGAGGGCACTCTTCGGTAATCATTGAAACGGTCCCATGATATGCAAAATGGTTCATCAGTCAGTTGCTTGAATGAGGAAATCTTGTTCCTCCAAGTTACTTATATTTTGTGTAGAAGTGACTAAAGAATGCGGCTCGGACTTGCTCCCACGAAGTAAGAGAACCGGTATGGAGAGAATTTAGCCACCTAGCAGCTTTATCATCAAGAGAGAATGGAAAAAGTGTGCAGTTAATGTAGTCATGTGGTATTCCATTAGCACGTGTGAAACTGCTCACTTTCTCTCAAAGTCCTCAATATGCTCCATAGGTATCTCTGCCGGGAGACCATGAAATGTCTTCCTTTGTACTAGAGATATCAGCATCCAGGTGCTCAGCATGACCCCAGCTCCCGTACCCTCATGGAATATCTTTGAGAGCACTTACTCACCGCCGACCTCCTCCGTTCACCGCATTCTCACCGCCTCCATGCCAGGCCTCGCCGAGACTGTACATGCTCCAACCATCTTTTGGGTCTTGGTTTGTCCGTAGAATCTTCCGATGTGAAGTTGTCATTTAAAGCGACGACCTTTCCAAATATTTATCTTAGACGTGTCATTGTTCCAGCCAACTACCAAAATGTCTTGGCCGTGATCTACTATGTAAGCGTGTGGACTCGCCTGATTTGCTCGTTACTATGTTATCATTGCATGTTCGTCACACTACACCGTCTCAAGCATCGACGGTTCCTCATATAGTTGATCCTACGGTTTCACACCTCTTTTATCGCTGCCGAAACTATTGTGGAAGAGTGTGGATGCGCCAGATTTTCCCGCTATTACGTCAACGCTGCATCTCTATCACAATACGCCATCTCAAGCATAAATAGTTCTTCACAAAGTCGGCCCTACCATCCTCCGACCCTTTCTTCGTCGCAGGAACTATTGTGCAAGAGTGTGGATTCACCAGCTTCGATCGCTACTATGTCACCGCAGCGTCTCCATTACATTACGCCGTCTAAAGCATCGACGGTTATCCGGATAGTCTGATACTCTGACCCTCTCACTGGAGCTTGATGCTTGTGAATATGAGATCTTTAGTATAGAGAAGAATGACACATGGAAGCTTGTTAATCTGTCGGTGCGAGTGAAACCTATAGGTTTGAAGTGGGTATTTAAAGTTAAGAGGAATGAAGATGGTAGTATTGTCAAGTACAAGGCACGGTTATTTGCAAAAGGCTATGTTCAGAAGCAAGGGATTGATTATGAGGAGGTCTTCGCACTTGTAGCTCGTATCGAGACCATTCGTTTGATTATCGCTTTAGCAGCCTCAAAAGGTTGGGAAATACACCATCTTGATGTTAAGACCGCATTCCTTCATGGGGATCTAAGAGAAGAAGTATTTGTCACTCAACCGGAAGGCTTTGAAGTTGCAGGCGAGGAGCATAAGGTTAATAGATTGAGAAAAGTTCTTTATGGCTTAAAACAAGCACCCAGGGCCTGGAATCTAAAGCTATACAAGATCTTGAAGGAGCTTAACTTTCAGAGATGCTCTAAGGAACCATCAGTATACAAGAAAGAGAAGAAAAAAGGAACATTCGTCGTTGTAGTATATGTAGACGACTTACTTGTGACAGGGTCCTCGGTGGCGTTGATTCTTCAGTTTAAACGAGAGATGGCATCAAAATTTGAAATGAGTGATTTGGGCAAGCTAACTTATTACCTTGGGATTGAGGTATGTCAAGGTCATGAAGGTATCACTTTGAAGCATGAAAGATACGCTCGCAAGATAATTGAGGAGTGTGGAATGGAAGCCTACAACTCAGTCTCTACACCTATGGATATCAATGTCAAGTTGTCAAAATCGTCTACAGAGAAGAGTATTGATGAAAGAGACTTTAGGAGAAGCATAGGGTGCATGCGTTACTTGCTTCACACTCGTCCTGACCTATCATTTAGTGTCGGAGTCTTAAGTAGGTACATGCACGATCCTAAGCAATCTCACGGAGCAGCGTTGAAACAGGTGATGCGGTACTTACGAGGAACTCTCTCTCTCGGGCTTGTTCACACGATCTGAAAGAATGAAGTTGGTAGGTTTCAGTGACGCATCTCACCAACGTTGATGTTGATGATGGTAGAAGTACCACAATATATGTTATCTATCTTAATGAAAGTCCAATATCATGGTGTTCATGTAAGCAAGAGATAGTTGCATTATCTTCTTGTGAATCCGAGTTCATGGCGGCAACTGAAGCGGCTAAACAAGCGATATGATTACAAGATCTTCTAGGAGAAGTCATCGGCCAAGCAAGCACCAAGGTAGTTATAATGGTTGATAACAAATCTGCGATTGCTCTGTCTAAGAATCCTGTGTTCCACGGACGGAGTAAGCACATACATAGAAATTTTCATTTTATCCGTGAATGTGTTGAGAATGATCAAGTGGAAGTTGAGCATGTTGCAGGAAGTGAGCAAAGAGCTGACATACTAACAAAGTCTCTTGGAAGAGTTAAATTTGCAGAGATGAGGAAGATGATTGGTGTTCAAATGGTTAATGGAGAGAACTTGAAGTTTAAGGAAGAGAATATTGGGATAAACTTGAAGTTAGCTTAAGTTACAAGCTATCCTAATTACATTGAGATTTGGTTACTAAAGTAATTAGGAACTATGTGATTGTGGTTATCCATATGGGGTAAGGAATTATGTGGTTCTATATAAGTGAATACCGACTTGTGGTCATGCTTATGAGTTTTGGTGATTGATTTTGATATTGTGATTGAGAACTTGAGTGATTGAATAAAGACGTCTTATTGATCTCGTGTGTGTTTCTATATTTGATAACAAGTCTTGATTTCTAGAGGCTTGTTTTAGTACGATGCTAAACTATAGGTATCGATCTTGGAGGAATTATTGGTGCAGACATGGATTAGCCGTTTTCCTGTAATAAACGTTGAATTTTTCTTAGTTTAGTTATCAAGTTTTTGGTACATTTCTCGAGAAAAGTTAAGTGCTATCATGGTGAGGACATACATGAATAAATTTTAATCCAATAATTCAGCTGGTTGGGAGCTAAGGCCATCATTATCGGCGTATTTTCGCCAAGTCCTTAGGCTTTTAAACCCAAAACAAAAATCAAAATAAAAAGAAAAACGAAGGACGTGGGTTAGTTAAGGGATTTTGTGGCCGTGTCCTTGCTGCGACGTGGCAGCAGAGGAGAGGTCGATTCATTCCAAGACGCGAAATCGAGTTTGTGTCCGAAGCTTTCAGTGAAGTCGACATCATCACTCTATCTGGGTTTTGATTGTTTCGAATGTTGTTTCAGTTCAAATATTGGATTTTTCGAAACGGGTCAGTTGAAGCTACCGAAGAGATGCTACATTGCAGTCTCTCAGATGCTCTTCTTCCTCTTCCAAATCTGATAATGTAAAGTTTCAAATCTAAAATCAACTCAATTTTGAAGCTGTTTACTATAGTTTAATTTGAATTGCTTTTGTTTTATTTTGTTGATCCATCAGAGCGATACAGTTGTGAAGGAGAAGAGTGTCTCAGTGATTCTCTTAGCTGGTGGTCAAGGGAATAGGATGAAAGGATGCTTTTATTTTCTTTGTTTAAAGTTTCAAACTTTGATTGTTTCTTCAAGCTTGTGCTGTTGTTAATCTGCGGTTTTGTATCTGTGAATGTGAATAGATGAGCATGCCAAAACATTATATACCACTCCTTGGTCAGCCAATTTCTTTGTACAGGTATCAATGCTCTATTGAAACTAGTTTTTTTTTGAAAGGAGAACTGATAACACTCTTAACTTGCTGATAGAGGAAATGTATAGTCTGGTTGTTTCATCTAAAAGGTTTAGTAATGATAGGATAACTTGTAAAGGGAGCTACTTTTGCGTTGTAATTGTTTACGGCTTTTTCACGTTCTTACGTATGCCTGAAGTGAAGGAGATTGTAGTTGTTTGCAATCCATTTTTCCGAGATATTTTTGAAGGTATTTTAATCTCTCTGTCTCTATCTCTCTCTTGTACTTCTGGTTAACTTGAGAGATCTCTCAAAGGTGTTACTGAGCATTTTGTTATGGTCTTCTTATAGAATATGAAGAGTCAATTGATGTTGGTCTTAAATTTGCTCTTCCTGGCAAGGAAAGACAAGACTCTGTTCACAGTGGACTTCAAGTTCATATCTATTTCTCTAATGACACTGAAGATGTCGAGAAGGTATGTAAAGTAACAAAGATTAGGGGAAACTAAACAAAACTTCTCTAAGTCCATTAAGAACTTCTTGTCATGGGTTTGTTTCTTTAAAAACAAAACTTCTCTAAGTCCATTAAGAACTTCTTGTCATGGGTTTGTTTCTTTAAAGGTACTTAAAGATGGTTGGGCGGTTGGAGCAGCAGTACTTGGAGTTCCAGCAAAAGCTACAATCAAAGAGGTACACACATTCTTCAGTTTGTGAGCACTTGAAAATGATGAGATGGTGATTACAAAATCAGACAAGACTGATTTTTGTTTTGTGTAAATGTACGAAACAGAGAAGGTCTAGAGGTAACAAATGATGTTTCGATTGTTGAATACCTCAAGAGACACACCTAAGGACTACCAATAATCTACCTTTTGGAGAATGTCCTTAACTTTAACTCTTAACATAAATATATTAATAAATACTCTAAGGACATAATATAAGGACAAGCTGATAATGTTGCTCTAAAGGGATTTGCCTTCCTAACACTATGGGTCAAATTTTATCAGAACCATTAATTTTCCCAAAAAAAAAAAGAAAAAGATAAATATATTGGATCCACTTCATTCATTAATCCAACTAACGTACACCAAACTATTACATCGGTCTATTAATAACCCAAAAGTTCAAACCAAACAAGAAGACAAGAAAAAATTCTTGGAAACACACACTTTTTGTCTTGGAAACAAAAAAAAAAAGAGAGGAAATTACAATAAAATAGACCAATGGAGGAAGAATACAAAAGAGTGATTACCATAACAGTGATTGGGGTTATCTCATGGGGTTTGATTTTCATCCTCGTGCGACGAATCTTCTCAAACTACTCCTTCGACTTCAGCACTCGTATAGTCTCGACCCTTCACGCCACAGTCGCGGTTGTTTTAGCTACTCTTACGATTCAAGATTGGTCTTGTCCAGCTTGTCCCATCGCCTCCACGTCATCTATCCAGCAGATGGAAACGATGGCATTTTCGTTATCTTACATGATCTACGATCTCATTTGTAGTCACTTCGATCAAGTCCTTAGCATTGATAATGCCGTTCATCATTCTGTCTGCATTCTTGGCTTTGTAGCTGGACTTTGCTACCGAAAGGTAATATATATATATATTTTGTTTACTTCTTTGGTCAAGTTGTGTTTTTTCTTAAATAAACTGTTTTTTTTTGTATTTTTCTTGTTGCGAATTTATGGTGGAATTAAGTGGGCATCCGAGATGGTTGCAGCCATTTGGATTACAGAGATCTCAAGTCCATTCCTTCACCTCAGGGAGATTCTTAAAGAAATTGGTTACAGAGACACCGATTTCAATCTTGCTGCCGATGTGAGTATTGGCATCACTAATGAATTAGAATTACCATTGTCATGATTTAGTATGTGGTAAACATAGTAACTATCATCTTTAGATAGGTTGGAAACCAGGGAGTCATTCATTGAATTCTTTTAGGTTCCACGTTTCTATTTATTATAAGGCCGATCAAACTAAAATATTGTTTTACAAATATAACTATCAAAAATTAAAACTAACACGTAAACGTAGTTAATCTGTCAAATCTTGTTAGGTTTAATAAAAGAATTTATATTGTACTCAGTGAGATATGTATATGAGGAAAGTCAACAAACTAGTAATAAATGGTATGTAGGTGTGTTTTGCAACAATCTTCTCACTCGCGAGAATGGTGGGTGGACCTTACCTCGTTTATGTCACGATTAGTGCTGATAATCCCATCCTCATCCAGGTAAATTAATACTATACTATTGTGGAATGTCTGTTTATTCTCATTCATATCTCATCATATTTATACAAGATCATACACCGTCATAAGGAATATGATAAATATTACCTTATGATGATAAAGATAACTATGAAATAGAGATAATGACAAGTCAACCTAATATTTAGCGAAGACTATTAGATTTGTTGAAGAATTGAAGTTCTTTAATATCATGCATGCAACTCATTTACACATCTATAGCATTATAATTCTGATTATCTGAATAGAAACCTTGAATCTAACTA
>JABAYD010018494.1:0-12725 GCA_014822095.1 Diplotaxis tenuifolia
AATCTTGTAATAATGAGACGACTTAGGCTTCAAGAAAGCTAAGTCCAACTATCTTGCATATTCAATATCGCTCGATGGTACATGGTGTAAATCAACCGATATGGTATCTTGATTCGTCATCTTTTAAAAAGCGTCATCGATCGATTACACAGGATGTGCATCGATCGATATGTCATCTCGGGAAACTCTCTTTTAAGCTCCAAAAGAGCACCTAAATTATCACTTTACTCCAAAACGCTCTTGAACCTGAAAACATACCTAATAGACTCCAAAACATAGGTTTATATAGTAAAACCATAGGAATACCATGACCAAAAGTGGGTCAAAATCATGGTATATCAAATACGCTTACAGAAACCACATAAATCTTGACACATATATCATGAATAATACATGCATTAAAAAATTAAAATAATTCAAGACATGCTGGCTTAGGAGTTGAGAGAATTACAGCACCAAGAGAAACAAAACCAAACATTTTTCTCTCTCGTACACCCCAAAAACTTAGACTTGCGAGACTAAGCATTTCTCCCCCTGAACCTAAGTCTCCTGGTTTGCTCCTTCAGCTGGCTGCTGCGGATTATCGGCCTCATCTCCCTCTGCTTGAAAGCATACAATGTTAAAAATCTCAAAGATCTTTAACATGATAAACTAGACAGAAGACTTACTTGGATGCATCATTCGAACAATCTATGATATAACTGTGGTTAGAGTTTACATTGGTACTCCAATCTGGTTAATCACATTTATAGCCTCCTCAAGTGAAATTTGGTTCTCCGGGAGCAGAAACCGTTCCAAGGTGAATGATCTAGAATTTTCCAGCAGGATTCAGAGAGCTTCTGGTAGAATATAGTGTCGTGATGCAGAGCCCAACACTTTCAGAGTTTCACTAGGCTTAGAATGAGTTGAGTTTGGTGGTGGTCTAGATGTTGATGATGTTTTTATGTAGATCCTGACTTTCCCATCTTCTTGATCTTTTTCTGAGCTTCTTCTGCAGCTTCTCGTTCTTCCTCTTTGTTTGTGAGATATTCTACACCAATATTGTAATAAATAACAGTAACAATCTTCTCTTTAGGTTTTCTCTTCAACTGATGTTGATTTTGAAGAACTCCATATATAGTACGAGGAAAAATCAACCACCTTGTGTGTTTCTTACCACCTTCCTTTTGAAGTACTCCCACGTTCAAGACTTGAGAATAGATCATTTCGCCTATATCCATTCAAATTAATTGAAACATCTTGAAAATGATTTGAGCTCCATTAACGGAGACAACATTCTTGTGAGATGATGGAACCCAATTATATGTGGTTAAGATCACCAAGGCAACCTTGCATGAAGACAAAGGTCGAGTTGTTAGGTTCTTCAAGCTTAATGTTCCCTCTGTCAGAAAGTATGCCAACTCCTAGCTTGAGAGTGCATCAATTGTCTCTTCAGCTTGTATCTCCTTGTTTGTCAGTGAATCAATGCTGAGATACTTATTGATTACAGTTGGAGAGAATTTAAACTTATGGCCTCTCACTGTGACTTCAACTCTATATTTAAGCTCTTGTCATCACATTTGGAAGCCCTACATATAATTCCTTGACAATCTATGGAATATAAACCCCCTAAACATGTGATGATTCTCTCAAGAAGATTCTTTTTTTATTATCTCCAAATAACCCCAAGTTTCCTCGGCATCTAGATCCATCATTCTCTAAGGGATGATTTCTTGAGAGGAGAAGCTTTTTTGTTCTGCCACGAGTTCGGGTTAGCAGATTTTTGGTAGGTTTTTGGAGATGAACCTCCTTCTGAACCTGATGCATTAAGAGTATGAGTCACATGTTATGATGCAGTAGTTTTCATTGTTGTATTTCTCAATGGATTGTTTCTCTGCATTGAAGATACGTCCTTCCTCTTCTTGTCTTTGGCTTTCTTCTTGATGTCTATTTGAAGTTCCACATCTCCAACCTCATCCAGTTCTATCTTTTCCGATTCAACTTCTGCATCAAAGGATTTATCAAAATATATTTCTGTCTTCGTTACTCGTGCTTTTCTGATCGATTTACTTTGATCTCCGATATTCCCTTACTTCTTCTAGAGTCTGTTCAAGAGTTTGATCAATTGCGTCAGTTTGATCAGACCTTTCTTCCACTTCTTGCTTTTCTTTTTCTTCTTCTTCATCTTTCTCTAGATCTGACTCAGTGTTTGATTAAAGTTCAACTTCTCATACACTCTGAAAAACACACCAAATCTGGGGTCCTGAGAGATCAGACTCTCACTTTCTTGTGGTGTTTTGGGATCGTCATCTTCATCTATAGAATAGTCGACCAGAGCAATGGGTGGTGGAGATGTTGAGATAGTTCAGTTCTTGAATTGAGAAATTTTCCTCCTTTAATCATGGTTTCTTTTCTTTTAAATTGAGAGAGTTTTCTTTGCTTATGGGAAGCATGTAGAAGACAAAGAGATTTGAGAAAGAGAAGCATGAGTTGCTAAGGCTTAATTAGGGGTAATTATTTTATTTTTAGAGAACATCACCCATTATTTCTTACATATTCAGCACATCTCCCACTATCTCATAAGCTAAAGTTTTTAAAAATTAAAATTTTCAAAATTCCCTTTAATTCCATGGAATCTCTTCTCTTTTTTTCCAATCTGTCTTGTCATATTTTCTCTAAATTTGACTTGATTGAACTGGATCTTCCATGTGCTGTTGTGACAATTAATGATATATGTTAATGGTTTACTCAAGAATATATACTGACATATCCATTCAAATAAAAAAAACTTTAAATTCTTAGAACACACAAAAAGTGAGAGAACACGTGTCACAAATTATTTTTGACCACAACATGTATTTAAGATGAATATTTAATTTTACTTCTTCCATTGAATCTTTTCATCTCATGGTCCAGGGATTGACATAGTTTCTGCTACAATTGCAAATTTTACTCTTTTAGATCATTATCTGGTCATCAAATCTTTTTGTGTCTACTTTTCACACGAATATACTTTTATCACGTTCTGACTCAGTTTTCAATATTCATCCGCCATGAGGAAGCTTGAGGGTTTGACTTCTTTTCATCTTTTTTCTTCTTCTCTTACTTGTACCACTTTTTGATGTTAGGGTACATTGAGTTTTCCCTTTTTTTCGTTGTTGCTTTCTCTATGAGAAACTTGTACCTTTTGGAATACTATAACATATTCGATATCTCTTTTCCACTTAGCCCTTCTATCAACCATATATACTTAGACAAACTTGTTACATCTCACAACCCCAATGGAGTTTTCAAGAATAAAAAAACAGTTAAAGTCAAGTGGTTAGATAAATAGATATGCTAATTCTAATCAGTGACGACGAGTTTAATCACTACATGTTGTTCGTCGATTAATTCGCTGAGTGAGTGGTGTTAGATGTCAATGTGCCTAGTTTTCGAATGTTGTTCTAGATTCTTCAAAATAGCAATTGAACATTTGTTGTCACAGTAAACAGAAAATATCATCAGTCCAGTCCATAGTCAACAGACATTTTGCTTCATCCTTATGAGTTCCGTACAATAACTTCCCATCATAATATACTTTGTCTCTGCTGTATATATAGAAACAAAATTTTTCTTCTTACTTAACCACACAATAAGATTATTTCCAAGAAAGAAATAACATCCAATAGTGCTTTTCGAATCATCTACACTCTCGGACAGTCTGTGTTATAGTATCCCGCAAGGTTTATGTTTAAACCTTTAGAGTAGTAGATACCCAAATTTATAGCCCCTTTAACGTATCGAATAACCCTCTTGTCTTCTTGTAGTGGACACTTCTTGGGGTATGCTTGTAGTTGTCGAGATTGAACTTATATACCAAAGATCTTGCATATGTACTTTGAGAGATGGACACTCCATCAACGCTCTGATGTATCTGCTACTCTAGAGAGTACTTCAGAACCCCCCCCCCCACCATACTTATTTCAAACTCTTGAGTCATTTCTTGAAAAATGTATCCACCAAGGGTTATGATGTTCCTCCAAAGATGATGTCATCTATGTAGATTTGAGCCACCAGTAGTCCAGTATCAAGATGTAGAACCAATAGTGTCTTGTTTACACTTCCTCCAGAAATTACTTCAGTTCCCCCACCATATTTATTTCAAACTCCAGAGTCATTTCTTAATACAATGTATCCACCAAGGGTTTTGATGTCTCTCCAAAGATGATGTAATCTGCATAGATTGGAGCCACCAGTAGTCCAATATCATGATGTAGAACCAACAATGTCTTATTTACACCTTCTCTGACATATCCTTGTAGATCAAAAAGCTTGTTAATCTCTTAAACCAAGCATGAGTGACTGCTTCAAGCCATATAGTGTTTTGTATAGCTTGTACACGTACTCAAGGTTGGTAGAATCTTCAAACCCTTTAGGTTGACGCACAAAGACTTGTTCCTATAATATCCCATTTAAGAATGTACTCTTGACATCCATATGATAGACGGTGAAATTCATGATGCACGCCGTTCTAGTGAACAGCCTGTTGGCTTCGAATCTTGCTACTGGAGCAAACGTTTCTTCAAAGTTGACCGTTTAAATTTGTGAGTAATCTTGAGCCACCAGCATGGCCTTGCTTCAGACCACAACCCCATTTCATCTATCTTGCTTTTGAAGATCGACTTGGTTCCAACAATGTTTCCACTAGCTCCCACACATTGTTTCTGATGCACTGATGTAGTTCTTGTTGTATAAAATAAATCATGATTCATCAGCGAGTGCTTCAGTGTGATCTCTTGGTTCGGTAGGTAAGACAAAACATGCAGATTGCACAATTTCTCTGAAGTTGATCTTCAAACCCCTTGTTCTTCTTCCTTCGTCAATCTTCCAAATGATATCACCAGCTGAGTGATTCATGTGAAAACTTTATGTAATACTATTTTCTTCATCTATTGACTCAGTCGATGCTTCATCTTCAGTTGTCGCTTCTACATGAGCATTAAGTGCTCCAGTGGCATTTTCTTTACCTTCTTCTTCACATTGAACAATAGCTAAGTCGTTAGAAATATTTTTGGTAGTTTTTGCAGATGAACCTCCTTCTGAACCTGATGCATTAGGATTATGAGTCACATGTAGTGATGCAGTTCTATTTGAAGTTCTACATATCCAACCTTATCCAGTTATATCTTCTCTGATTCAACTTCTGCATCATAGGATTCATCAAAAGATATTTCTATCTTCTTTACTCGTGCTTTTCTGATCGATTTACTGTGATCTTGATATTCCCTTACTTCTTCTGAAGTATGTTCAAGGGGATCAAAGGCGTCAGCTTGATCAGACATGTCTTCCACTTCTTGCTTTTCTTCTTCTTCATATTCATCTGGATCTGACTCAGTGTTTGATTCAGAGTTTAACTTCTCATATGCCTTGAAAAACTCACTAGATCTGGGGTCCTGAGAGATCAGACTCTCATTTTCATGTGGTATTGTGGGATCGTCATCTTCATCCATAGAGTAGTTGACCAGAGCCATGGTTGGTGGAGATGCCGAGATAATTCGGTTCTTAGATTGAGAATTTTTTATCCTTCGATCATGGTTTCTTTTCTTTTAAAGTGAGAGAGTTTTTTTTTTTTTTTTTTTTGCTTTTGGGAAGCTTGTAGAAGAAAAAAAAATGAGAGAGAGAGGCATGAGTTGCTAAAGCTTATTTAGGGGTAATTATTTTCTTTTTAGAGAACATCACCTCATTATTTCCTAAATATTCATCAAACTCCCATTATCTCATAAGTGAGAGTTTTTAAAAATTTTAAAATTCGATTTAATCCCATGTAATCTCTCTTTCTTTTTCTTTCTATCTTGTCATATATTCTCTAGATTTGACTTGATTGAATTGGATAGTCCATGTGTTGTTGGGATAGTTAATTATATGTTAGTTGCTTACTCAAGAATATAACTTTAAATACTTAGAACACACAAAGAGTGAGAGAACTCGTGTTACACATTATTTTTAACCATAACATGTATTTAAGATGAATATTTAATTTTACTTCTTCCATTGCAACTGTTCATCTCGTGGTCCAGGGATTGACATAGCTTCTGCTACAATTCCACATTTTACTCTTTTGGATCATCATCTGTTCAGCAAATCTTTTTGTGTCTAGTTTTCACACGAATATACCTTTATCATGTTCTGATTCCGTTTCAATATTTATCCGTCATGAGGAAGCTTGAAGGTTTGATTTTCTGTCCTCTTTTTTCTTCGTCTCTTACTCGTAACCCCTTTTTGATGTTAGGGTACACAGAGTTTTTCCCTTTTTGTATTTTTGTTGCTTTCTCTATGAGAAACCTGTACCTTTTGGAATATTATAACATATTCGATATTTCTTTGTCACTTAGATTTTCTGATGCAAGACAAAATATGAACTCTATGTGCGACTAGATTAGCCTTTCTATCACCCATATAAAATTAGACAAACTTGTTACATCTCACAAACCCCGATGGAGTTTTGAAGAATAACAAAACAGTTAAAGTTAAGTTGTTTGATAAATAGATAGACTAATTCTAATTCAGTGACAATGAGTTTAATCATTACATGTTGTTCATCGATTAGGTTGCTGATAAAGTGGTGTCGGATGTCAATGTGCCTAGTTCTCGAATGTTGTTCTGGATTCTTCAAAATGGCAATTGAACTCTTGTTGTCACACTAAACCAGAAACGATCATGAGTCTAGTCCTTAGTCATCAAACATTTAATTCATCCACATAAGTTGCGTACAATAGCTTCCCATCGTAATATACTTTGCCTCTGCTGTAGATAAAGAAACAAAATTCTGCTTCTTAGTCAACCACGCAAAAAGATGATTTCTGAGAAAGAAATAACAACCACTTGTGCTTTCCAATCATCCACACTCTCGGACAGTATGTGTTATAGTATCCATAAAGGTTTATGTTTAAATGTATAGAGTAGTAGATACCCATATCTATAGTCCCTTTAACATATCAAATAACCCTCTTGGCTGCTTCTAGTGGACACTTCTTGGTTTTGCTTGATATATTATACATATCCGAACACTAGGCTCAGATATGGACGACTCGCTGTCAGATACAGTAGACTACCAGTCATTCCTCGATACAACTTTGTGTCAGCAGGTTCATCATCTTCATCTTTGAGGATCTTGGTTGACGTACTTCATCAACGCTCTGATGTATCTGCAACTCCATAAAGTAGTTCAGCTCCCCACCATACTTATTTCAAACTCTTCAGTCATTTCTTGAAAAATGTATCCACCAAGGGTTATGGTGTCCCTCCAAAGATGATGTCATCTACATAAATTTGAGCCACCAGTAGTCTAGTATCATGATGTAGAACCAATAGTGTCTTGTTTACACTTCCACTAGAAATTATTTCAGCTCCCCCACCATACTTATTTCAAACTCCTGAGTCATTTCTTGAAAAATGTATTCACTAAGGATTTTGATGCCCCTCCAAAAATGATGTCATCTACATAGATTTAAGCCACCAGTAGTCCAGTATCATGGTGTAGAACAAACAGTGTCTTGTTTATACTTCCTATAACATATCCTTGTTGTTCAAAAAGCTTATTAATCTTTTATACTAAGCATGAGTGCATGTTTCAAGCCATATAGTGTTTTGTATAGCTTGTACACGTACTCAGGGTTGGTAGCATCTTCAAACCTCTTATGTTGATGCACAAAGACTTCTTCATGTAGTATCCCTTTTAAGAATGCACACTTGACATCCATATAATAAACGGTGAGATTCATGATGCACGCCATTCTAGTGAATAACCTGATGGCTTCGAGTCTTGCTAATGGAGCAAAAGTTTCTTCAAAGTTGATCGCTTCAATTTGTGAGTAACACTGAGCCACCAGCATGGCCTTGCTTTAGACCACAAACCCATTTCACCTATCATGTTTTGAAGATCTACTTGGTTCCAACAATGTTTCCACTAATTCCCACACGTTGTTTCTAATGCACTTATGTAGTTCTTCTTCTATTGTATAAATTCAAAATTCGTGATCGAGTGCTTCAGTGTGATCTCTTGGTTCAATAGGTGAGACGAAATTTGCAGATTGCACCATTTCTATGAAGTTGATCTTCAAACCCCTTGTTCTTCTCATCTATCTTTCAAATGATATCACCTGATGAGTGATTCATGTGAACACTTTGTGTAATACTATGTTCTTCATCTATTGGCTCATTCGATGCCTCGTCTTCAGTTTTCGCTTCTACATGTACATCAAATGGTTCAGTGGCCTTTTCTTTACCATCTTATTCACATGGAACAACATCTGAGTCGTCAAACACAATATTTACTGACTCCATGATCATGAGAGATCTAGTGTTGTACTTTGAATGTTGAGCTACTCCCTGAGTATCCCTAGAACATGCATTCATCACTTCTTGCATCAAACTTTCCGAGATGATCCTTATCTTTTAGTATGTAACCCTTGCATCCAAACATTTAAAAGTAGCTTATATTCGGTGTTCTTCCTTTTCATAGCTCATATGATGTCTTTGTTGTTCCTTTCTTGACATAGACACAATTGATGATATAACATGCAGTGCCCATAATTGAGTTAGCACATCGTTTCCATGCATCATTGCCCTTGACATCTTCTGAAGAGTCTCGTTCTTCCTCTCTTCAACACCGTTTTGCTGTTGAGTTCTTGGTGTATAAAATTGATAACTTATACTGTGTTGCTCACAAAAGTGGTCATGCCTTCATTCTGGAACTCTCTTCATGATCATTGGCGAATCTGCTTCAACTTCTTCTTGTCATTTGTAACTTGAACTACCCATATATTGAAGCTTTTCCCCAATGAATCTGACCCAAGTAAACTGTGCGAAGTTTTCAGATAGAACCAGAACATACCTCTTTCCAGCTATGCTTTTGGTTTGCATTCGCCCCATGAAATTCATGTGTATCTATTCACGTGTATCTGATCAAGTAACTCCTTGGATTGTATATCCTGAATTTTTTGTGATGTACTTTGACTTGCTTCTTTTTGTTGCATGGCCCACACACCATAATCTTGGTATCTTCTAACTGAGGAACACCTATGACCATCCATTTGCACTAGTTCAATCATGTGTCTAGTGTTCATGTGTCTCAATTTTTGATACCACATATTTATCTCATTGTGTGCAACGAAACACTGATATGTCTTTTGTCATATGTAGCAGTTATTCCCTGATCTTACACTGTGTAGAACTGTATTATTTTCTCCATCAAGGGGCTTACAGTCCTTGTTGGTGAATTGCACCAACAATCCTTCGTCTCACAATTTACTAATGCTGATAAGGTTTATTTTCAAACCTTCGTCAAGATACACAGTGTTTAGCGGTAGTCTTGACTCAGCAATCTTCCTTTTTCTTTTGATGTCATATTGACTTCCATCGCCAAAAGTGATACTTCCTCTTTTCAGGGATTTTACATTTCTTAGAGTTTTTTGAGTTCCACTCATGTTTCTGGAAAATCCATTGTTAAAGTACCATGGAGTGTCATCTTCAGAAATCAGAGCCATATTGCATCAGAATTCTTGTGTAACTCGATGTGGCTTACGTTCTGTCACAGTTTTTTGTTGTCAAATCTCTTAACTTAGACTTGCTTTTAATGCCCATTCCACCAGTACTTACCTTGTTGTACGAGTTGATTAACCCTTTTTTGTAGTGTGATATCACTCAAATTACCCTAAGAAGTGACTTTACTCTCTCAAATAAGAAGGTTCAGTCTAGTACTTAGGGATCAAATCCACAAGGAGTTAAGGCACACACTAAATCTACTATTTATAATTAAGCTAGGCAAATAAATAATAAAAAAGTAAATATGCAGTAGATAAAACAAGATGAACAAAGCAATTATTCAGCTTGACAAGGCATTGTTTGATGGAAGGATGGTTGCTAGACTTAGGATTTTTATTCAGGTAGATATTATAATCCTATAGGTGCTAACAGTTTTTTGCATGATACTATAAAGCTCACACAATAAGAACAAGTCCATCAGCTTTTGCATGTTTGAAAACGAGTTTATTAACTATAACTAGAGATCCAACAATGCTGACTATAACTAAAGATCCAACAATGCTGACCCGACTGAGGGACGTCAGATTAATAGAAGCGTCGATTGATTATTACTGACTAATATCGACCGATACGCCTTTCGCTCCGTCGATCGATTATCCTATAGGGATATCCTATAGGTACACCTAACAATAAATAACTTGACAAGATAAATTCGGTGTAGTGTTGCTTGAGGTTGCTTAATACATCCTAATTCCTAAGATCAAGTTTCTAGGTGGCAATCTCATAGAAAACAAGCATTAAGAACATCCTATCAATGAAGATCACAACTAGCAATCCTATAGTTGGGGTTAATCCCCTTAACCTATTTAAACCTTAAACCTAACAGGTGAATCTACTCAGACATGATGTTTGTCACAGAAATCTTAGATGAATAGATGAATAAAATAAAATATAAAAGAAACAAAGGGGGTTCCAGGAGGACTCTTTTGGAGCTCCTCCTTTCTCTCGTAGAACTAAGTACATTGTGTAAAAGAAAGCTTAGCCATAAACAATGGCTTAGAAAATACATAAATAGGGTTTCTGGTCGTCTTAGGGCATTCTGATAACTTGTGTGGCTTATGGGCTTAAGTCGGTTTTGAAATATATTCGGAACGCATTCTGGAATAAATATCGATCGATATGAAGTGTGTTGCATCGATCGATTTTCCTCTTCTCGACAGCTTCCTCTCGCGAGACAGACTGGCCAGTCTTCATTAAAACGGGCATAACCTCTGCTACAGGATGCTGATTGACCTCAAATCGGTGTCATTCAAAAGCTAACTCAAATATCTATGGTGTGTAAAAAGATAGGCTAAATATAACGGTGGGAAGATCTCCATACATAGCTAAACATCTGGCACGTATGTGCAGCTCTGCACACAATAAGCTCCAAAAGACACTAAAATCACCATATTTCTCCAAAATGTACATGAACCTGTAAATACTATAAATAGACTCCAAAACATAATAATTATATCTTAAAACATTTATATACCATGCCTAAAAGTGGTTTAAATCCATGGTATATCAACTCCCCCTGACTTTCCCTTTTGCTTGTCCTCAAGCAAAACAAACAGGTAGTCTCTCTGAAAGTGGTTTGAAAACAGCAGGGACTCACAGAATTTAAAATATTGAAATCACCACCTCTATAATATTGCAATCCACATCTAAGAACTCATAATCACAAAAGTACATTATTCAATATTCAAGCTTAGCAACCAAATTCAACTATCCAACAACTTTCAAATATTGTCCAGCATTCCCCTTAACTAACCTCATAAAATAAATGTGTAGGCTTTACCTTGAGAATATTGATCAAATGACATATAGACTCTTACTCAAGCAGGTATCTGAATAAATATGTAATCTCATTATGGTTTCTGCGTACATCTCTCTTCTCTGATTTTTTTATTAACCCAACCCCAATGAATCACAGATGGTGTTCAATCCATCCTGACCATCTTGTTGGTTTTATTCTTTCTTTTTATTTTCTTTTGACAACGATGTAGGCGAATAATGGGGTCCTTGGTAATTTACCTCTCCCTTGCTTCCATCGAAGTGTGATCATTCCTTTGAATTAGAATGTGCCTCTCAGAAAATCATTTCATCTTTTTTTTTTCTAGATGCTGAAGAGAGAATAGAAGAAAACCAAAAGTTTACAGACATGTTTCTTTCAGATCCGAAGGAGGATTCCAATACAATGTATCTCAAGCCCCAAGACAAGCGATTTATGTCAGATTTAGCGCTGGAGGCTAGTTTCGGTTCCTTCAAATAGTCTAAGAAAGTGTGTATGGTTGACATGTTGATCCACTTTATCATCTTTAGTACTATCTATGACAAGTAAATCTAGAATGGCGCAAGATATCATGTAAAAATCATAAGTTCATTATCCCCTTCTTGACTCAATAAATTTTTTTTTTTGAAAACATTTTAATAAGACTCATGAAGTAAACATGATATCAGTAAAACATCCCCCCAGACTTAAATTACTATGTCCCTAGTGTAACTCAGCCAGAGTGATGAGAAACAAAACTAAGTCATAAGGACTTCATGTAACAAGTAAGAACGATATACCTAACTGATGGTGTAACTATCGATCGACACAATGAAGTGACAATTGATCGTCGAAACTGAAGTGCTATCGATCGATATCGAACTGGTCTCATCGGTCGATGTGCTGGACTATCGTCTACTAGGATCTCTTTTTTGATTTTTTATTTATTTTAGACTCAATATAAAACATAATATTAGTAGAACCTCCCCCAGACTTAAACAACATTGTCCAGTGTTGTATAGTGTAAGATTGGTAGAAAAATAAATCATAAGTACTAAATTTAACAAGGAAAACGGTATAACTGCTTGTGATGTGAGTGTCAACCAACATAGTTAAGTGGCGATCGATACTCTTGATGCTCTGTCGATCAATGATGCGCAACCATCGTCGATCTTCGTGCAAACTTACTCTTCCTTAGATCTGAAATAGTTAGTACACAAATAGAAAATAATATTTTTTTCTGAAGAACAGTAAGTCTGCTACAGTCTTTTTGATCGTGTGGTAGTGCCTCCAAAAAAAAAAGATTTTTACACAGATCAAACTCATCCTACTCTGATACGCGTTCCGTGTTGATATCACTCAAATTCCCTAAGGAGTGAATTACTCTCTCAAATAAGATGTTCAGTTG
>JABAYD010018501.1:0-19460 GCA_014822095.1 Diplotaxis tenuifolia
AGAGAGAGAGCTGCAGACTGGTTATTGTTTTTGGGCAGCTGACGGCGCATATTGTGGCTGAGCGTGAGGGCGCGTCTGAGATCTGATTGACACGGGGTTTCCGGCGCTGGGTACGTCTCGTCAAGAGCTTCGATTTGATATCTGGATCGTCGTCTAGTTCCTTACGGTTTGAAGAAAAAAAACTGAAGTTACGCCGGAATTAGAGTTTTAGAGAAAATGGCGGCGTGTATTGAAACGGAGGGTGACGGCGCGTCTAAGATCGTATTGATGTGAGGTTTACGGCGCTGGATTCTTCTCGTTAAGAGCTTGATAATGATATATGGCTCGTTGTCTGACTCCTTATGGTTAGGGAGATACGGCGGTTTGAAGTGGCGGCCGAAATTAGAGTTTTAGAACAAGATGGTGGCGCGTATCAAAATGGAGCGTGAGAGTGCGTCTTAGATCGGATAGACACGAGGTTTGTGACGGTGGATTCTTTTCGTCGAGGGCTTCGATTTGATATATTACTCGTCGTCTGGATCCATACAGTTTGAGAGATACGGCCGTTTGAAGCTGCGGTCAAATCTAAGGTTTTTGTGGTCGCCAAATTTTAGCTAGGGTTTAGAGTCTCGTGCTGATAACGTATTGTGAAAGAAGGAGAATTTCCGTGTATCTCATTAACAATAGAGGTGCTCCTTATATAATGAGTAACAAAGTCATAAACCTAATGAGCCTAATACATAGTGGGCCACTAATAGTTGTTAGACATCCACAAACATATAATTCATAACAAAGTGTCATTTCTCATTTGTCTTTTTTATCAGATGTAAATAAATTGTTTAGACTTTTGACTAATCTTTAATTTTTCTTCTTTTTTGGATTTAAAATTTCCAAAACAAAAAATATATTCGGCTGCCGGGGTTTGAACCCGGATTTCACCACTGAAATTTAACATGTGTGCTACAGCGGATCTGTTGTACATTCATTTACATTAGCATTTATGTATCAGCTATTTAGAAGAGGTCAAATGACTCAAATCTCTGCCCTTCTTCTCGTAACGATATCAATTTTATTTTTAGTTGAGAACAGTCGATTTGGTTGAAATGATATACAGATATAACATCGACTTAACGACAGCAACTTGGTGAGATCTTGCAGATTGTGGCTCTACAATCAACACAAAAAACGTCCTCCCCAAGGCAATATCTATACCAAGAACAGAACAGGTTACTTCTCCTTGCGTAATTTATGTTTGACGAAAATGATAGTATTTCTAACATACAGAGATCAAAACTCTTCCCTTCTTGAAGGTTTTCCGCTGACAGGCATCGAACCCGGATTTCTTAATTTGAAATTAACCTGTGTGCTACAGCGGATTTGTTGATATTGTCTCTGATCAATTTAATTATAAAGACTAGTACGCATATCAGAAAATAGGAGTTACTACCACTCACGAGCATGTTTTTTTTTGTTGGCTAAGAGAAGATCAACATATCTCTACGTTATTACCATTGATTTCGATCAATAAGAATTAACAAAGATTACATGTCTCAGTTATCAATATTATTGAGGAGCTTATCTCTAAAAGAACATATCAATGATGTCATGCTGCATGCGTCATGCTGCATGCGTCATGCTGAGGAGTGAATGCCTCAATAATGGAGGTGGAGTGGTCGGTTTAGTTGTGTGGCGCATCATAATAAATAAATAATGTTGTTTGCATAAAGTATATATCGTATTTTTTTGTTTAATAATATATATATCGTATATCACTTGTAGCTTTCTCTTCTACACCGTTAGATTCCATCTCGAAGATAAGATCAACCAGAACTGTCATAGTACTGTCAATTATTATTTATTGAAGTGATTTGAAACTGAGTTGTGATTTTTTATTTGTGGTTGATAGTATACCCTTGATACATTTAATTTAACCATGCATTAGCATTTTACAAAATAAAACCACTATTGAAAACGAGAGTAGATGTTGAAAATAAAGATTCCATTTAACGTCCCATTCAACTCCCGACTATAATTATCCACTTTTAGGTTTCTTTTGTGTGTGAGCACTCTTAGCACCGACGAGTCCATAGAGACAAAACAAGAAACAAAAACATGAGCGACCCAGGCGGCCAATCCTCAACAACAACCGTCGATGGTGGTGGTACTAGCAGCGGCGGCGGTGGAAACGGTGGCTCGTTTGCTAGTCAGCCGCAGAGAGCCAAGGTGAGGACGCAAGTGTGGGCTGGAGTTCTCGGCATCTCCACCAACAAGTAGTTTCCTTTCTCATTTGTACTTTTAATAACAAAATATCTAAGTGAAAAATGGTGGTGGTGATTATTATGCTTTCATTGTTCTTGTTCTTGTTAACGTGACTGTGTCTAAATAAGCCAGCGAGATCATGACCATCATCATCGTCATTGTAATGCGATTATGAACTATTATTTTGTAAAATCAGAAAGATTATGAACTTTTTCTTGCTAAACTTCTGTACTAATCTTAGAAAACCCTAAACAAATTTACAAATATTTATTCTCTAGAAAAAATCAGATTTCGCTCATTCGAATCGATGTATATATCAGAGAC
The DNA here is from genome assembly GCA_014822095.1 of Diplotaxis tenuifolia. Lineage (NCBI taxonomy): Eukaryota > Viridiplantae > Streptophyta > Magnoliopsida > Brassicales > Brassicaceae > Diplotaxis > Diplotaxis tenuifolia. The sequence continues at coordinate 2,563 of JABAYD010018501.1, forward strand.
AATATCATTTAGGGTCGGTATGTTGAGATCGCTTGAACATAATTTCAAAGTAAACTAATGAGAACTTAAAAAAAAAAGAAGATAATGAGAATTTGATGCTAATAAGTTAAGTATGTATGCTAGTATCTCAGAAGCACATGGCCAAGAAAAAATCAGGAGGGACGTGCATTAATTATATAAAGGGTCCCTTATATATATATATATATATATTTTTTTTGACATCATAAAGGGTCCCTTATATGAAAGGCCATTTAAACAGAATTTTTCAAAGAGAAAATAAAAATAGACTATTGAAAATATTCAATGGTGTGTGGAGTGTGTTTGAATGGAATAATATCCACTATACCTGTCATCATCCATCCTCAACAAATATATATATCATGTTAAGTTAATGAAGAAGTACACTAACATAACATAGATATATGGTTTAGCCGTTTATAGTTGAAAATATTTTAGTTTGATATAGATGTACGTCTACTAATTTGCCAAAATCTTAAAAACTTTGATCAAATGACAACATAAGCAATTTGGCATACAATACTAATCAGCAATTTCGCATATGGGCTTAAATAGACCAAGTTGAAGTTGATCTGACCAACTAGGCAACTACGAATATTTTAGAACTTTTTAGCCTAATTAATAATGCATTGGGGTCTGTAATTTACAACCGGCTAGCTCACCTAGTAGGTAGGTCATATGATTTAGACCCTCAATATATGATTTTAAGAAGTAAATAAAGATTAATTAAGAAAAGGCATAATAATACCTTTTTCTACGTGTATAAACAAGTTTACATATGCGAGACAGAATATAAGACACTTTATATTGTTCACCAAACTATGCAAACACTTTATAATGTACACCAAACTATGCAAAACCCATCTCAAAGAGCTCCACCTGATACACACTCACACTCCACAATTCAAACCATTTAGTCAACATCATTATCATAACTAATCACAACAACAAGACTTTCATAGGGTTGTCGCCATCCATGAAGCTCTTCACCAAATTTCTAAAAATTCTTGTGAAGATCATCATCCTCACCCTTCACTCCCTCTTCCTCTTCCTCTTCCTCTGCCACGGTGCGCAGACACAAAACCACATACTCTGGCAATGGCATTGGCAGTGAGAGGCTGGAGACGCCGAAGATATCATGAAATCATCCGTACTACTCTTAGCATTCCCACCGGAGTGAAGCTATCTTAGATTGCATTACCTTTTTCAACAAGTCATCGATTACTAAATGGTCTCATCAAGAACGTGAAGACCAGTTTGTTCATGATTAAGAATGTTTCAACATTATACTTAATATTAAATTTCCGTAGCATAATGAATTCTTTGTTTGTGTGTACATATATAAGACTGGACACAAGGCTTCATGAATTAAACATATGTGCATCTTCTCATATTCTCATAATATTTCATAATGTGTTTTGATGATGGAGAGGAGAATAAAAGATCTCCATTAAGTTGCCATATATGCATTTACAAGATTAATTCTAACAAACAAAACGTACTTCACACTTCTTGCTGTCTTCCATCGAATGTTAGGGAACATTATAGCGTTCTTACGTTTGTGTCAAATTATATGAACGTCATACAACGAAATCCGATTAATTGACATTATTAGGAAAAAGTAACTCTAATGATCAAGGCTTCTTTGCTAGCAAGTATATTTATAATTATATCTCAAAAATATATAATCATGAAACCTCGGTAAGAAGCTCCGTACAAGCTCAAGCTTACACCACACCAGATGGAAGACGAAGAACAAGCTGTCCACCCATTAAACTGTTCCAAAAACCAGAAAAAGTTATAAATTTTTAGACATTGTAAAAGGTTTTCACTTTTCAACAATAGTGAATATAATAGCATCGCCAATTACGTAAGATTTATTTTGTTTACCTCTGAACATAGTAATAACAGAAATCTGCAAGAATGAAGGTTTGGATGATCTCAGAGATAAGGACCATTAAAGGCCATAGTCCATACCCTAATGCAGTCAGTAACCTCCCTCCTGAATCCAACACCTACACACGTAACGTTTCATATAATCTTTCAGAAGCTGTAATGCGACAAAATTGATGATTAAAGAGTTTATAATATTAAATGTAACTCTAAGAACCTGAAGGATCCAGTGTGCACAACTCAAGAACCTAGCGATCCCCAAAGCAAAAACGTAATGTGCTGTGAATGGTTCCACTATCTGAGAATATAAGACATTAACATTAGAAGGAAGATTCAGACACAATGTACTTTTTCAAAATTTTTTTTTTTAAAAGCAGAGAAATGAATGAGACCTGAGTGTTCTGCATGACTCTTAACTGAGGAAGAACAGAAACAGCTTCAAGATAAACACAGAATGCCCAAAAGAGCCTGTTTACGATGTGGTGACGTGTCGATGGATGAATGAGGAGTGATACAACAGCACATGGGACTACCTGAAAAGCAAAAAAAAAAACAAACAAAATTCTCAAAACAAATAGTACAATGGCATCAAAATATTCTCAGTGATAAATATCTAATAAAGGCTATAGGTGGTATTCATTATTGTAGAGTCAAAGCTCAGAAAATCTTTAAGCATGATTAGCCTAGAAGTAAGCAATGTACTGAAACAAAGCTTTCCTTTATATCTAATACACACAAATAAAAAAACTAACTTACAACGTAGTAGATGGGAAAGTTGTCTTTGTCTTCCATATAAGTGGGTCTCAGCTTGAAACGTATCATATATATAACCCAAAGAGTCGTCACTAAAGTAGCAGAATCAAGTAACGTGTGAAGATCAAACTCCATTACAAAACTACAATACAACCGCACGGCCAGAAACAGAGCCGTTAGCTCCTGCGTCTTGAGCGAGATCCCTGTTTGATGACATCATCAAAAAATGTTTTGATCACAAGGATTAGGATCAAAGAATAATAACACAACAAAAATTCAAAATGTAATATAACCAGCGCAAGTCTTCTCCTTGGTCAGTTTGTAGATAAGAAGGGAGATTCCTAGGGCATGGACAGCCTCTGAAGCGATGAAAAGGTTGTCATGCTCATGTACAATGACCTTGAGGAAGACGAGTGCCGTCATTGCCGTAACCACACTGAGAAACGCCTTTACCTTGGGAGGCTGCCGGCGAATCCACGACATCACTGTCTGAACCGGACTCTTCTCCGCCTTCATCATTCAGATATTCCCTCCCTACAGATTAACAAATTTCTCTCTATGATCACACAATTACAAACGTCGTGTTCGTTTTCAATGGAGAACGAATCTGCATTATGTGTCAACAAAAGCCACTTCTATCGAGAAGAGGACACGTGGTATGGGAAGCTGTTAGGTCAGAGACTGATGATAGTTTCTGTTTTTTATGCAAACGACCTAACTTTCCTGGTACGTCTCTTTTCCGGGTTTAGATCAAATCATATAACTATTGGTTTACTGCGGAAAAGCTATATTCAACCGGGTTCTTCTTTAAACCGGCTAATTCCGGTTTGATTTAATAAATTGATGAATTTAATTGTTTTGGTTTAAGTGATCGAAACGGCGTCGTGTGGAATTCCCTTTTTGTTTCGGATTAGGGCATAACTGACCAAGGGGAACAGCGGTTTCCTTCTCAAAGGTTCGAGATTTTTGTTGGTAGAAGAAGAAAGAAGAAGATGACATCGGATGATGCTAAAGCTCTGAAGAAAGAGGAGGATGAGGACGACAACAAGAGCTTGGGTTCCTTGGTTAGGAAGAAGCCGTCCACAAACGCTAACAATGCTGGTTCGTCTGCAGCTTCGAGGAGATTGAAGAAGGAAGAGAAGGACGATGACGACGATGATGATGACAAACCCATCAAGTCAAATTTATCTGCTGGATCTCGCTCAAAGGCAGTTAAGAAGAAGGAGATTGATGAAGAGGAGGACGACGATGAGAAACCTCTTTCCAAGAGGAATTCCTCTGTTAGCGTCTCAAAGGTTAGATTTTTTTTTTATTTTATTTCTAATCTTTTGTAATGGTTAGGATGGTAAGAGAGATTTTATGAAGCATTGTGTTTAGGAGAAAGAGTTGAAGAAAAAGAAGACGGAGAAAGAGAAAGAAGAAGAAGATGCAAAGAAGAAGAAGCAGACAGGGAAGGAAGATGGAGAAGTGAAGAAGAAGAGGGAGAAGAAAGTGTATGATTTTCCTGGCCAGAAGAGAGACCAACCTGAGGAGGTAATGTTGCTTCCTTTTCTCTGCTTTTAGATTTGTGGCTGAAGAACTCACATTGTTGATCTTTTTTGTGATTCTGCAGAGAGACCCACTTAGGATTTTCTATGAGTCACTTCACAAGCAAGTTCCAACGAGCGAAATGGCTAAGATTTGGTGAGGCCTTTCTACTTCTTTTTATGTGGCTACATTGTTGTATAACTTTGTAATGGTAGTGATAAGATGAGCAATTTAGAATGTATATAGTTTTAGTGTGAATCTGGTTATTATGTTTGAGTTGAAGACTTGTAGTATTCTGTCTTCTTTTGAGACTTGATGCATGCTTTTGTTAGTTTTTCGATTGTCTCTTGTGTGTGCTGACATTAGCATTAAAGCTCACATGTAATTTTGAACGTCATAAATAGACTCACATTGTTCATACGGAAAGGCGAGTCCTTTTAAACTAACCACACAGAGCATTATTAGTTACATCTCTGATGGTTGGTGTGTGGGTTATTGTTCATGGCTTGCTTTTGATCTCTCTGCTTAATTGAAGACCATTTTTTTTAATGTCAGGTTGATGGAGTCAGGGTTGCTTCCAGCTGCAGAGGCAAAGAAAGTTCTTGAGAAGAAGTTGCAAAAGACTGGAAAGTTGAGTTCTCCAACAAAATCTGCAGCTTCCACCCCAAGAACCAGCGCCAAGTCAGTGACAGATAAGAAGGAACGTAAAAAAACAGCATCTGAAGCTGTATCAGGCAAAAAGAAAGGCAATGATTCCAAACCAGCCACTAAGAAGCGGAAGAAGGATTCTGATGATGATGATGATGATTATGATGATGATGATTTCGTAGTTAGCAGACCCTCCAACAAGAAGGCAAGAGCAAAGTAGTTGGGAATTTGAACACTCAGAAATCTCGTTCTGTGATTTGAAACTATCTAATTGTGTGCTTAGGACTTAATTTGTCTCAAAAGTTGAATTCTGAAAGATTGATGGCAGAGTTTGTTTCTAATTTCTTCAAGTTTTCTCTCTTTCGTCATTAGTATAACTATTTTAAGTGTTCCATTTAAATCGTCTTTGACTAATGGGCATTTAAATCCCCAAGTATTTGAAATAGGCAACTTTAATCCCGAACTATGGCTCGCGCAATTTAATGCCCCAACTAGTTGTTGACCTGGCCAATTAAGGACTGCGAAAGTCAGCAGTTAAGTCTTAATATTCTGTCGTTAGTTTAATATAATCTCTGTTAGTTTTAATTTCCTTCACTTACGACATAACTCGAAATCTTCAAATTTGGAATCCTAATTTTTGGGAGAAGGTGAATCCGGCAAAAATATAGACAATTACAGGTGAGAAGAGAAAAATTTCGGAGACGTGATGAAGAACTTTGAGAAAAACAAGAAACTTTGCCTTGAAACAACTCAAATATCTTCTGGATCAAAATTTGTAAGTCGTGTTCTTAATCGAGTGAATGGTATAATAACAATATACTCTCCAGCGGCATTGTCCATGCGTCTCTCAAAAGAACAATATATTCTCCAACGTTAATTTTCTTTTTCATGTTCTGTGTAGCAAGCTCCAAGTCTATCAGCTGTGAATTTATAAAACTGTTTATTCAAATACATTGTCAGTATAAACTGGTTCCACATGTTCTCTTCTTAGCCACAGCTTCCACTATTTCTTTCTCTACGTTTCCTATTCCTTCTGAACAACACCAGAACCCTCTTCATCAAACTTAGAACCTTCTTCGTCTTATGTCCTAAGTACAAAGTAAACATATGTCAATAAGAACAATCAGTGAAATCTATATAAACAAGTCATATCATATTTACATTTCAGTACAAAGTTGAGATTTAGGAAATTTTGGAACTTCAGGAATGTCTGAAACTTCTACATCATTAGAAACATCAGGAACTATGGGATTTGAGGCTCCCACTCAAATCAGAATTTTAATCCTCCATCTTCTCCTTCTTTCGGTGAATGTTTTCACCATAATCTCGTAGGAAACCGTCTATGAAATCGTAGGAATCATTTTTCTCTCGAAGTTAGGGTTTTCAATTTAGAAATTTTGTTTTTGAGATTTAGCAGATAACAGAGATTATATTAAACTAACGACAGAAGATTAAGACTCAACTGCTGACTTCCGTAATCCTTAATTGGGGCATTAAAACGCGTAAATCATAGTTCGGGATTAAAGTTGCGGGGATTTAAATGCCCATTTTCCCGTTCCTTTGTACACTTGTAAACGCTTATTATAAGAGTTAATGATTAATATAGCACTCATAAACACATAACCCACAAAGTGACTTACTCATGAAGAGAAGATTTCAAAAGGCTAGATTGTAAACACAGAAATTGATACAGTCTCCACCATCACACAAACTAATAAAAACATAGAATAACAATCAAACAACATGAGCAGAAGCAATGTCCTAAATATGTTTCAAAAGCTTCGCGTCTTCTTCATGGTTTAGAGAAATGCCAACTCTACAATGCTTAAACGCATCCATCCCTTGGATTTCAACTCTTCTGACTGTATTCCTCTCCATGCTGTAGTAGTAAACATAGAAAGAGTAACTCTGGGATCGACGGCGCCGCGGGGACAACACGATCTCATCACTACCAGTCACACCAACAAACAGTAAACTGGTATCTCCAACTACACTCTTCCACAACGGGGGCAGCGTTATCGATACATGCTTCGACCATTCATGTTTCTCAGCATCTACTAAAACCCACAACTCAAAACATTTAGTTTCTCCCGTAACATCAATACACCCTGGTGACAAAAGAGCACCTAATCCACCCTTGTAGTTTACAAGAGTTGATTGACTCATTAGCACCATCTCCTCAGCTTTATTAATAACACTAAACTTCTCAGACCGAACATCAAAGCAAACTACACCATTAACAATTGGAGGAGGTGTAGTGACCGAAGCTACGTAATATATAACACCATCGATGCATAACCCATCATTATAGTTAAAATAATGGTGTCTAGAACATTCGATCTTTCTCCAAGAGAGTTTTCGAATCCCTAAGGTCAGAACTTGATGCTCTTCATAGCTGTCATAAGACAAGATCTTGAATTGTTTACCAATTGGATCAAACCCTAGAAAACTGTTCACATGAAAACTCTTGGTCTTCACGTTGGGTAAATGCAAAGACTGTCCTGTGCTAGGGTTACATATCACCGCTGCTGTTTTCTTGAATTTGCGGAGTGTGAGACCGACTAAACCGCGGACGGGACCGATAAGTCCAGAGATGAGTTCATATGGGAACCTCGTGTGGTGATTGGCTGATACAACGTCTTGGTTTGGGACCTGAGGTAGTGAGAATAGGGAGAGACCGCTGTTGTCTACGCAAGAGAGTAAGAGCTGGGGACGGGAACGAGATCTGGTGATGAACAGCTCGGTGAAATCTGTGCGGCGTAGTAGGGAATCCCAGAATTTTGATACGCAGCGGCATTTCGGTATTGAATTCGCCGGTAATCTCAGGAGTATTTCGATGATGAGATCGATTGGGATGGTCTCTGAGTTTTCGATTGAGATGGGAGATCGTTTGTTACGTCGGGAAAGGGTTAGAGCCTCCTCGGCGGCGTGTTGTCGCCGTGTTTTCATGGCGGGATACAACGATTTTGAACCCTAGATTTAGATTCTCTCCACTTTTTTTTTTCAGTTCTCTCCAATTGTTGAAAAGGTTTTTTGTTTCAAAAAGAATCGAACAGAACCAGAAGTAATGGGCCAGAATATAGATAACCAAATGAGCCCATTACTTTACACGATGTCGTATCGGATGTGTAATTAAAACCCTAGGCTGTGTTGTTTCGTCACCATCCTTTAAAAGGCCACCTAGTCTGAATTAACAATATCGCCGGTTTGAAACTTGTTCCCCTCGTCTCTTGTTTTTCTTCCATGGCTTTTATTTTGTTTTGTTTTGCAAAATAGATTTTTTTAGTTATTTTTCTTGGAATGTGAAGTACGTAGGATATTCATATGATGAGATTTGATCTAAAATTCTCACGACGGTCGTCTGAGACTATGTGTCGATTGATGTACTGATCGCTTTTCTCTGATGAATAAACTTTCTTCTTTATCAAATTTACGTTTTAGTTTTTAATACAATAAATTTTTGATTCATATTTTAAAAATTGGTTTTTTATACAAAAGATATTCATGTCGCTTCTTTTTTTTGTTATCTTTGATTGTTTCATCTTCAGACATATACCAAGAGAGTCTGAATGATTATTAATTAGAATTACAGTGATGATTCATATAATTGGAAGAACTTTTGTGGGTGTCCGAAACATGCGATTGATAAGTTTAGTTAAATTTATGTGTAAGCCTGGATTTTCTTCTCTAAAATAATTGTATTAGGGTATTGTGAATTGAAACGTTGTCTTGCTTATCGATGAATTCGAACTTGACTATGTCAAATTATAATTTTGTATTACTGTGTTAGTATCATTAGAACATCACCGAAGTGACAATTCTGTAAAAAATTGGGATCGCTACATTAGGATATATACGTGGCCGGCCCTAGGCCATAAACAACAGGTCTCCAAAAATTTTTTGAAGAAAATAACATGGGTATAGATCCTAAAAGAAATTTTTAGGCTTCCAAAATTTTTTTTATATAGGATTGTCCATAGGCTTCCAAAATCTGAGGTCCGGTATATTGTTCAGTTGTTGGACCGAAACACCATAAGCCACTGTAGTATCTCTAGGCACGAGTTGTTGTGAAGAATGTGCTAAGTGCTTTACCTGTGTAATTTTAATATTCCAAGATTTTTTCCTAAAGAACAGCAATTGGTCAAGAAGGCTTACGGAAGCTTAGCAAGTTTTCGAGATCTGGATTAAAAATATTCAAAAGTCTGATGAAGCGCTTTGGGTTTGTTTGAAGTTCATTTACATTCGATTCTGTAGTCCTTATTTCAGTGACAAAACTACAGAATCATTTGATCGGTGGTCTTGTGTTTTGCATGTTCAGCAAGTTAACAATAGCTTTAATCAACCATCATACATTCTTCCTCAAACCTGATCACCAAAAAACATACACAATTGTTCTAACTTAACTTTCTTCCACTTTCATTCCAATTCCTCGCTAATGGCCATTACTTTGAATGTGCACGCACCTTAGCTACGGGAGTTGTTGACGAAAGACATCACAATTGTCTACACTATGGACTTAAAAGGCAGGGAGAAAGAAATTGATGACGTTATGGTCTCCTTAGCTGCTAATGATGGTAAAAAAAAAAACGAGAGCTAAACTCTAAATCTTGAAACCTCCATTGCATAATCAAATGTAGTTTAGTAACTTTCTGATGGTGTTTGTGTGATGAGTTTAGGTATTGTGGTTTGATTACAAGAAGCAGTTGAAGAAGGCAGACCAACTGAACGTTGAAGTCTACTGATTAACATCCGGTGGGAATTATAGTGGACCAACTTAGTACAACTTGTACATTCTGTAATCTGAAAATTAGTTATGAATATTATACTAGAAAGGTTCTCTAATCTTGTACAATTGCTATTACTCTTCTCTAATATATAGATGGCACATTGATAGAGAGCTGTTCTCAGTTGGCAGCAATCTGTATATTATGGGAGATAACCCATCCCCTTACTATGAGATTAAAAGACTAATATCCAATCTTGACGATAAACATTATCATACTACTTAGCCTACCCTACTTACAACAGGAAAAGCCCACAAATAATGTTAGTTATAGAGGTTAAAAAAATCAAAACAAATTGTCAGAAGTGGGATTTGAACCCACGCCCTCTTTCGAAGACCAGAACTTGAGTCTGGCGCCTTAGACCACTCGGCCATCCTGACATCTTGGGTCAAAGTTTATCTTTTAGCTATATAGCATGACTAAACAAATTATAGTGACCAATGATGATAATAGTATGGAGTTCCGACTACCCTTGAAGTTATGCCAAAATGCAAAAGTGGGATTTGAAGGTTTTCAAGCTTTCAAAAAAAGTCGACTGCGGCATTGCCTTCATTGAAGGAGGCTTGTGTTTATGCCCGTTGCTCAATGTTATAACATCAATAAACGTGAAACCAATTACAATTGCACAAAAAAGCTTAACAACTGCAGAATACAAGTTTACAACGAACTTGACTGAAGAACAACTTTTGTAGAAAAAGAACAAAGATCAAAACTACAAAAGATATAACAGACTAAGAACTACACAAAGAGTGGACTCAGCAGATTTTCTTCTTCATCTTTGTGTCCACCCCATTGTCTGCTTCACAAATCTTTTTCCAGCAACGGTAAGAAATAAGTAAAGGTATCAAAACCCACCATCCATTAGCTCCAATGTTGTAGGAACGATAATAGAAAGAGTTTGTTGCAAAGTTATCTCCTTCCAAAAAAGCAGTAATGAAATACACGAGACATCCATAGAGCTGACCAAGCGAAATCGCAAGCTGAAGCACGTAGCTGTACGACTTCCCCTTAGCAATAGCATATCTTTCATGTGCAGCAAAGTTCAAGTATTTTTCGTTAGATTAAAAACGAAAAAGATGTAGGATTGAGAGTAAGAGAGAAAGACCATTACACAACAAGAAGAGAAGCAGGGCCTTCTATAACAGCAGTGATCCCTTCAACAGCTATAACTGCAGAATCTCTCCCTGCGTATCTCGAATCACCTTTGCTGTATTCTTTCCCTGTCAATATAATAAATAAGTCAACATAGAAGAATATGTGTAAAATCCGACAAGAACAAAAAGGTGTATCACTTACAGACTTCAGCTAGATAAAATGAAGTGTTGTCCTTGAAAAACTCAGGGGAGAAAACGAAATATCCCTCGAGAACAATGTGAGTGAGACCAGTGATTGCCCACCAGCACATTAGCAATTTGTCAAGCTTCCCTTTCTTTCTCCCTAAACCACGAATTACAACAATAGAAGAATATATAATTCTCTGGTAATCAGATCAGAGAACAATGCAAGAGAAGGGAACTGGATTTTTTTACCAAAGAGAAACCAGACTAAGGTGACAACGAAGAGGGAAGAACAGAAATAGACAGAGACGATGGATGACATGGACATGGAGATTGGTACGTATCCGGGCAGTTTCAGATCTCTCGGAACGTAAGGATGTGCCGCTGCTTCCTCCATCGTCGTCTTCCACTCTTTAGAACATAAAGTTTAACTTCTTGGGATCAAGAAACAAGTTCAGATTTATCCTCCGAAAGGAAAGATAATGTGTTAGGAGGATCTGCTAGGGTTTGGCACTTTTGTTGAATGTTTGAATCTGTGCCACGTCTCAGCATTGCTTGTTCAATTTTTAAGGACTTTGATTTGCTCAGATTTTGGATCAATTCAGAGCTCCAAGTAAGCTGAAATCTAGACAAGTAAAAGGAGCTGAAGATACATTTAAGGCTTATTTTGGGCTTTTGAATCAAGCGGCCCATTATATTTGTGCGGCAAATGCTCGTACATCCCCTTCATAATTTTTTCTTCCTGCGTTTTCTTTTGGCTCCGCCGCCGAGAACCGTCAGCATATCTCTCACCCATCGCCGTTCCGAACCCTAAAACCCTTCATCCTTAACTCACTAATCGGGTAATTTATTTTATCTGCTCTGAAACTTTTGTCTTTCAGTAAGGTTTGGCCAAATGTCCTTGTTTTTGTGCTGCTCAGTTTTATTCTATTAAAGTTCTTTTTAAGGGTTTGATTGCGTTTCTGGAGAGTCTTGTAGGTTTGTTTGTCTCTAGTTCGTACTGAAAATAGTATTCAATCCTACTCTTGTAGAATCCATTATTTACTCCCCTTGAGTTCTGTTTCAGTTAACTTTGGTTTCTGTAACCGCGCATTCAAACATGTAGAGATAGATAGATGACTTAATGTTTTGGCTTGATTGTACCTTTTTCAGGTGAGAGGTTGTCGTAATGCAGAAGTCTCGGGAAAGCGGTTTCTTGTTCTGTAATATGTGTTCAACTATGCTGGTCTTGAAATCAATCAAGTATGCCGAGTGTCCACTTTGCAAAACAACGCGAAATGCTCTAGGTATTTTACATGAAAACTCGTTTTTTGGATTGTTCAGTCGAATCATTCAGTTTTAATTAGTCTTGATTATGCTTTAAAACGTCATTGTTTTCAGAAATCATTGGAAAGGATATTGCGTACATAGTTTCTGATGAGGTATGTTTTTACCATTATTCAGCAATTTGGATTCTTGTCTGGCTAGTTTAGCTGCGTATACGTGTTATTCACGAGGTGTGTGTTAATCAATAGTATCAGTAGCAAAGAGTGACCACGGACAAAACTGGACTTTGCTTTTGTTATTCTTGCAAGAACATTGCATCATATATGCAGTTTACACCCCGTTTCTTGAGTGTTTTAGAGTAATAGAGTTAGAATACAACTCATGACCTTTGTCCTTGTAGGATATCAGAAGAGAACTTGGAATATCTCTTTTTGGTGAAAAAACACAGGAAGATACTGAGCTACCTAAGGTTTATAAAAAATTGATTACGCTTCTTTTTTTTCTCAATCTCTGACGTTTGATTTTGATTGATTCTCTCTGCAGATCAAAAAGGCATGCGAGAAATGCCAGCACCCTGAGCTTGTATACACGACCAGACAGGTAATCTATTCAAGTTCTTGTCTTCTTTTTCATGTCAAGTAATGTATTCATCTTGAGTTTTCTTTTACTTTTTTTTTTTTGTGTGGCAGACAAGATCAGCAGACGAAGGACAAACAACATATTATACTTGCCCCAATTGTGGACATAGATTCACAGAAGGTTGAGATTATTACAATCTCCAGCATGAGATTCGATTCACATGTAATGCCAGTTTTGTGTTCTTACAGTTATGTTACGAGCTCAATGTTTTTTGTCATGTTCAAAACCTTTTGCACTATTGATTCTTAAATTTATGGTACGAGCTCAATAGTCACTGTCATAATCGAGTACGCTAATTTCACTTAAAATTATGTGATCATCAGAAACTGTTTATTACTAGTATTTGGAATAATCATAGAGAAAGGATACAATGTATAGAAGATATATTTGCCGGCAAGGGAAATCTTTGTGCCAAGAGAGCTTTTAAAAAGTTACGGCTTAGCAAGTCACACAAAAGAAGAGAGCTCTATCACTTTAAAATAAGATAGACAAAAGCCCATAAAAGCCCAATGGGCTTCTTTTATTAGTAAACAATAAATATCATCAACGTTACGTACGTAGCAGTAGCACCACCTTTCACCGGAGCTGTAAAACTCGCCGGATGTTATCAGTGGCTACGTCAGTCTTTCCAGCAGCTTCTGCGCTGCAACGAAGCTTCGTTTTGATCGAAAACTTGGGCATGGGCAAACTACTCGGCGGAGGAGATAGCAGCAAGATTGCTGGACCGGGATAACCATCAAATCCTTTAGGGAACTCACAAGGTTTGTTAGACCAGACCGGAATCGAACCGGTTCGAGCCAATCGTGGTGAAGAATCAATTTTCTTCTGCTGTGTGTCAGATGTTGCTCTTGTCTGAGCGCATGGAAGAGAAGAGTTGTTCACACGTGGACGAAAACTGTGGACGCGTTGCAGAGGAAGAGTTGAGCTGTTGCCACGTGGAAGAGGGAGAAGAGGAGGCTGCGAGTAGTTAGCCGGCGGCGGAGGATACGCCGGAGAAGATCCGCAATACGCGGCCGGGTTAATAGGGAGAGCCAAACTTCCTCCGGATCCCGAAAGAGAACCACGAGAACCCCTTCTTCTAGGGTTCTTGAATGGTCTCATACCAGAAACTTGCTTGCCCGGTGGTGAACGTTGCACTGTCATTGTTTCCATTGATTCGAGTTTTTGAAAAATTTCTTTAATATCGTTTCAAGAAAAGAGGTATGAAGCTTTATTGAATAATAAAAACAAGGAAAAAAACAAATATTTTCGTTTTATTGGCGACGATTTACCAAATAATACGATCGAAATCTCTATAAGATGATAAACTTCCAATGTTTTACCAAAAAACCGATAAAACGAAGGCTTTCTATAACATATTAATATTCAACCTTCCAGAACAAGATCCAAAGGAAAGGATCGTTCGTTATAAACTCTCTCTAAAGAACCCTAACCTCGAGAGGACAGATGTTGCTTGTCACTGGCCCATCTGTTTCCGTTTTATAGTGGAAACCACCAATAATAATGCGTATTTTTTAATCTAATGTTTTTTAGTATTTATTTGTTTCTACACAGAAATGTCGCAGAATATAGCTTCAAGTTTACATTCCATTTGCACATTGCAGTACAAGTCCCGAGAACCCCTCTAGGACGGTCACCGCCTATTGAATCTAAGCCGTTGGATCATGAAATAAGTATTACAATAGCCGTTTAGTGAATCTGGGCCGTCTAACACGGGAATCTGTTTTTAGGTAGATCTTGACCATACACGTCGGTTTCATCGGTGGCTTTCTTCATGGATGACCTCACGTGGAGGGAAAGAATGGGTCCTAGTCATGGATCACCGTAGATCTTGACTACGTGGCACTACATCAGCCATTCGTCGTTGTGGTGAGGATTTCCCAGAATAGGATTGGTCGGTCTTCATGCATCGTTTGCATGTGCCTACCATAAAAAGAATACCAATGGAGGAGGATATTGAATAGTTATTATATGGTGGACACTATAATATAGAAAGAAAGCATGGAAGATACTACTACGATATTGTTTATTGCGTAATGATCAACTTTAAAATATCGAAATTTTAAAATAGTATATGGTGTAATTTTAAAATTGAAATGCAAATGATAGGGTATATGGGTATTTGCTATAGCTAGAATCCGAATAAACTATTTAACAAAACGTTGTCATTTTCCTAATGTACCCTCTCAGTGTTTGAGCCAATCGGCACTGCGGAATCTCTAATGTGATAGGGTTAAATATAGACAAATATGTAGTATAGAAAATTCATATATAGCTGATGGCTAACATTTCAAAGTTAACAAATAGTATAAAGATTAGCACCTGCAACACTAATTATGAAATGTCATACGTACGTCTATAAAATATACATAAAACCAAGTGGAAATGAGGCTTTCACAATCTTTCTATGAAATTTTAACAGTGTTGAAAATTTAATATGATTTTTTGTCTATACTTCTTGTGATTATCAAAAATAATCAATATACTTTTGCAATTCATAAAACGTAATGCTTTTAACACAAGCACTCAAACCAGTTAAAACAACATAGTTCTATTCCATCAATCTAGTAGTAATTATTAACTGCAAGTAGAAGCGTGGAAATCTCAATACTACTTAGGAAACATATATACATCTATTAAGTATTATGTCGATGTACTTTGGAACATCATACATTGAGTGTTATGTTTATGCGTATATAGTAACTATATCTACATAGATTATCCCGAGTGTTTGATCGATAGACGATAGTTATTTATTGTAGTCTACTTTGAATGATGACAGCTTTTCTTTTCTTACTTGTTTTGGGATGATCATGGTTAGGTGGTTACTGGTTATTACTCTTTCCTTTTCATCTTTTCGTCTCACAATTAATATTTAATACAGTTCACCGTGTTTGGTAGAACTTTGGTTCTATTTGTTGACTTTCATTTTTCAACCAAAGAAACAAAGTTTAGCACAAATTGCATGCACATAAGTCCAACCTATGCCGGTTTGATATCTATATATTTATATACAGTAATTCAGGATGCGAATTACATATCATCATATCTTTTTATAATCTAAGACCCCGACCCACCGTAACTAATAAACAGCTCTCTTGTTATCAAGTAGCCTTTTAAAGAGAGGCCGAACCATTCGAATAATTCTACGGTTAATTAAACAAATTTCTTCCACTGCCCCCATTCTTCACAAAGAAGTTTCAAAATTTACCCCCACATTTGCTAGCTAGGGTTTAATTATGTGGAGTTACCACGAGTGTGCATTGCTACTTTTGGTGTCTCCTTACGAGGTCCACTAGGATTAGTAGTATTACTTTGTGCGCCGACCATATTATATCTAAGGCCACCTACCTCGCTTTGTATGTTCCTAATCCCTAGTTTATTTGTAGATCTACTTTGTCTTCATGATAACTCCCGTTAAAATATTTTACATAATGCAGTATATATACACTAATTCTACTACCTTTTTATAGTATATTATGGAGTGTGTTTATATAGGATTTTTTGTTTGAATGTCATGTTCCATAATTACCTTAAGATCATTCTGTATGTGACTTTTTTTTATCAATGTGACTATACTTGTAAATAATTAGTATCGTTCTGTCATCCAATTTATACGATCCTAATAATTAAATAACAGTATTAGGTTAAGATTATTGGTGGTCCTACTAGGCTAATATTATTGGTGGTCCTACGGAAGTTCATACGAGAAGGGATCACAAAATCATCAAAACCGAAGGGACCAAATAGAGAAATTTCTTAAATAATAAACTGTCTTTAGTTGGTCTTTGCACTGTTTGCGGGCCACACTGACACATGATAGCATACAATTGGTTTATATTTAATTTTTATTTTTTCTTTACAATAAATAAAAACTTAAGGGCTTTCAAAAGTCGTACCAATAATAATTATGCCCTTATGGTGTATCGACGTGCGACAATCGTCGGCAGCCAAACAACTAACATCTTATATATTAAAAGAGAAGTCACAATCTCACTTCATGTGTGATTTTTTAGTTGGACTATTTTTAAATTTTTTATTAAATGTATTTTAATAAGACTAATAATATATAGAATCTTTGAATTATTTTAAC
>JABAYD010018528.1:0-16529 GCA_014822095.1 Diplotaxis tenuifolia
ATATTACCTATTATTTCCATATCATCAACCAACACACAAAGCAATATACCAATAACCTGAATCTTTTCATACATCTTCAGAAGCTTCAAAAGGATTCTAACTTTCAGACAAAAGAAACTAGAAATGGCTTTAGTCAGAAATCTATTGGGTGCAAAGAAGATTCTTGGAGCCGCAACAAGCAAAAGAGCAACCTCAGCGGCACCAAAAGGGTTTCTTGCACTGTACGTAGGAGATAGCCAGAAGAAGAGATATATTGTTCCTGTCTCATACTTGAGCCAGCCTTCCTTTCAAGCACTTCTGAGCAAATCTGAAGAAGAGTTTGGTTTCAGTCATCCCATGGGTGGCTTAACAATCCCTTGTCCTGAAGATACTTTCATCACCGTGACGTCTCGGTTCCAATGATGATTATCCAACATATTTTTCGTTTAGTTAGGGATAGACTTGTTCCCTGTAAATAGATGAGATTTTTTTTGTCTCTTCATTGTTCAAAGAGTTATTCTACAATCTTTTGAAAGTGTATGTTATAGACTTGATGCATGTTAATACATTTTGGATCGACCATTGAAAAAGAAAGTGTGATTCATATCTGATTCTCTCTTTTTTCTTCTTATTTGATCATTTACATTTGGTGTCCTCTGCATTCTACTGTAAATGACATGTGCTTTCAGAATATGAAAAAAACTCACGAGAGAATCATTACAGAGAAATGAAGATCATGTTGCTTGTCCTACAGTCAATCCAGATTTAACACTTCTGAAACACACAACCATGTGAAACTCTGTTCTCTGTACATTAGGTTTCAACTCAGTGTAACGTACCTTGGCTCCAAAATAATATTCTTGTTATAAAGCAGACTTAGCCAATCTTTGTAAATAGATAGACACCTTTTTTCTTTTACCTCTTCAGAGAGTTTGTTGCAGCGTGTGTAAAGAGTTAACTGAATGATTATCGCAATCTTTCAGATTAAAACCTAATTTTTATCATAAGACAAGAATCTTGATAAAGACAAAACATAGGCAATAAATGTAAGCAAGAAGGATGAATCTTTTTGTTTCTCAGAAAACTTGTTGCAATTCTGTATAACTGAAACCATTGTCTTTACATAGAAATATGGCATAAACATTTGAGTTATGTAACCTCTTGAACAACTCTCTTTGACAAATAAAGAGGAAAGGGTTAACATGTATACATTAAATGGTTCTATCTCTAACTAATGTCGTTTGTGTTTTTTTTCTGTGTGGAAGATCATCACCGAAGCCGAGAAGTCACGCTGATGAAGGTGTCTTCAGGACAAGGAATCGTCAACCCACCCATTGGATGATCATATCCAAACTGTTCTTCAGATTTACTGAGAAGAGATTGAAAAGAAGGCACCAGATATCTCTTCTTCTGGACTTGGTCTTCACCAACGTACACCGCAAGAAACCCCTTTGGCACTGAAACTGTTCTTTTGCTTGTAGCCGCAACAGAGAGACCAATGATCCTCTTTGCACTCAAGAGACCTCTGAACAAAGCCATTTCTTGTGTCTGAAAATTGTTAAATTGGAAGCCTCTAAGAAACTGCTGTAGGCTCAGATTCAAGGTTTTGTATTGAAGAGTGGGTGCTGCTTTAAGATGTATATATATATTGGTGAAAGACTTTAAAGCCACCCTATAACCATTGCAAGAAAGAATGGGATGTACACAGACCTCTAGTCACATGGTTATGTTTTCTTAGATATGATAGAAGAAAAGAAAGGAAACCTAACGAGCATTATCTCTTTTGGTTTCTCATGTCTGTATATGTCATGTGTGATCATATTTGTGGATATTAATCAAAGAACAACTTAACCGGTGACATAGACTTGTTGTTCTGTTGTTGAGAAACTTCATGTCCCCACTTTAAATTCTGACTAGTCATAATCCATTTAGACCACATAGATGAGAGAATGTGATCACCACGGAACATGAAGAACAGAAACTTTGCTTATTGACAATAGCATATGTCTTACCTACAAAACATTGAGAAAACAAGCCCTTGTGAATCGCATTTCATCTTTATTTTCTTGTCCCACACTCAATTAATTTCCAGTTGGTGAAGGCAAACCCATGTGAAACTCTGCTCTCGCTTGTCCTATACTTCAAGACCACAAGTTTCAGAGAGATTCAAAACTCACTCATTGATCTTTCTATATATATACACATAACATTACCTATTCTTTCTATATCATCAACCAACAAACAAGCAGTATTCCAGTAACTTGAATCTGTTCATACATCTTCACAAGCTTCAAAAGGATTCAAATTTCAGACAAAAAGAAGTATAAATGGCTTTCGTAAGAAGTCTATTGGGTGCAAAGAAGATTCTTGGAGCCACAACAAGCAAAAGGGCAACCTCGGCGGCACCACCAAAAGGGTTTCTTGCGGTGTACGTAGGATAGAACCAGAAGAAGAGATATCTTGTGCCTGTCTCATACTTGAACCAGCCTTCTTTTCAAGCTCTTCTGAGCAAATCTGAAGAAGAGTTTGGGTTTGATCATCCAATGGGTGGTTTAACGATTCCTTGTCCTGAAGATATCTTCATCACAGTGACGTCTCGGCTTCAATGATGATTATCCAACATATTGTTCTTCGAGTTAGATATATAGATTTTTTTTTCCTTGTAAATATAGGAGAATATTTTTTTCACTTTCTTCTTTAAAGAGTTGTTCTAAATTTTTGAAAGTGAAATACAATTCATGTGTTATATATATCACACAACATGATTCATGTTAAATTTAACATATTTGATAGATCAATGAAAAAGAAAGAACAACACCAGTGGAAAAACCAACCAAATTATACATTAGCTCTACCGGCACTTATATCTCTTTTTCATAGTACTACACAAGTTTCTTCATTATTAGTCTCTCATGGAAGTTAGAATCATTCTCCAGTCTAGAATTTGAAGGGAGTGAGATCAATTCAACTTTCAATAATTAGTCTTTAAAATATGGTTTACTACTTTATTATATAATTCTTAAACCCACGTAACAGTCAGAGAATGAAATCAATGATTTAATCCAATGTATCTTCTTCCCTCTGGTTCGTCCTTTTATCTTTCAAATGTCAAAGACCGGAGTACGTCTTGTTCTCCTGAAATGGTAAGGTGAGAGACACTCGTATTTTCGTTACTTAGAACTAACTTAAATCGTGAAGTTTTGTTCACAGTCAAAACATAACCATATCTTCATAATGATTGAAAGAGAGAATCAAGTGAAAAACTGTTTGCGTAGACAACAAGTTTCAACTCATTTCATTTGATTCATCTGTATGTTCCAAAACAGAACAAACTCTACATATCATTCACACTCAAGTAATCATAACTTTTACGATGAATTTATATTTTTAGAAAGCTTTCTGCAATTACATTAGACTATGCTTACACAAAAAAAAAATGCTATTCACTAGAGCTTTGTAACCTCTTGGAACAACTCTTTTCTCACAAAGAACGAGGAAAAAGGTTGACCTATTTACATTGAATAATTCTATCTCTAGCTCAAGACTAGATAATGTTAGATCTCTCTTCTCCTCTGATCATCTTCTCTTTAGCTGAGAAGTCACATTGATGAAAGTATCTTCAGGACAAGGGATTGTTAAACCGCCCATTGGATGATCGAACCCAAACTCTTCCTCAGATTTGCTCAGAAGAGCTTGAAAAGAAGGCTGGCTCAAGTATGAGACAGGAACTATATATCTCTTCTTCTGAACCTGCTCCTCGCCAACATACACTGCAAGAAACCCTTTTGGTGTAGTGGCCGTTACAGAGCGGCTAAGGATCTTCTTTGCACCCAAGAGACCTCTCACCAACGCCATTTCTAGTCTTTGAAAATTTTAACTGAAGATGTTTTGAGGATAACAAGTTTAAATGCTCAAAGTCAAGCTTTTGACTGTTTTGCTACTTGGTGATGTGAAGAACTGGTTCTGTTTCTGGATGTTATAAATAGATCATTGAAAGAGTTAAAAACCACCCTGGAAGCAATGAAACTGTGGTCTACAACTACAAGGGTGGGACATGCAAGAAGAGAGTTTCACATGGCTTTGTTTTCAAGATATTACCAAGCAATGAAAGCTAAATCAACATTATATGCACTTCATCACAAGGATTTGGTTTCTTAATGGCGTCGTGGGACCTTCAGTTTCCTACCAAGAAAACAAGTAAGCAAGACTACCATCAGAATGATCTTCCAATGTGCAATAAACATAGCTAAAAAAAGATGAGATAGTGACGGTGCCACATAAACTAAAGAAGCAGAGAGAAAGAAGAGTCATGTGACTCTATATGTAAACAGAGTCAAATAAAAATGCTTCCTTTTTAAGTTTTCTTTCCTCTCTCTCTCTCTCTCTTCTCTCTCACTAACGAACGCCATGGACGAAACCCAAATCGCATCCCTCCTAAAATCCTCCACCCTCTTCCCAACCCCACAAAGCCTCAAACTTTCCTACGGAACCGCCGGATTCCGCGGCGACGCGGACCTCCTCTCCTCCACCGTCCACAGAGTCGGCATCCTCTCCTCCCTCCGCTCCCTCAAGCTCAACTCCTCCACCATCGGACTCATGATCACAGCCTCGCACAACAAAGTCTCCGACAACGGCGTCAAAGTCTCCGACCCATCAGGCGAAATGCTCTCTCAAGAATGGGAGCCCTTCGCAGATCAGATCGCAAACGCGTCTTCTCCTGAAAAGCTCGTAACTTTGATTAACGACTTCATCCAAAAAGAGGAGATTTTGATCGGAGGAGGTAAGGGAGGAGAGGTGTGGTTAGGGAGAGATACAAGACCTAGCGGTGAAGCTCTGATCAAAGCTGCAGAGATCGGAGTCTCCTCTGTTTTAGGATGCGTTGCGGTTAACTTGGGAGTGTTGACGACTCCTCAGTTGCATTGGATGGTGAGAGCTAAGAACAAAGGTGTTAATGCTACTGAGAAGGGTTACTTTGAGAATCTAACGACGTCGTTTAAGTGTTTGATTGATCTTATCCCTGTTAAGAGTAGTGCTACTAAGTTGGTTTTGGATGGTGCTAATGGTGTGGGTGGGGTGAAGATGATGGAGTTATTAAGAGGGTATTTAAGTAATTTCGACATCGAGATTCGTAACACAGGGAGAGATGGAGAAGGTGTGCTTAATGAAAATGTAGGTGCTGACTTTGTTCAGAAGGAAAAGGTTGTTCCTTTAGGGTTTGGGGTGAAAGATGATGATGTTGGTGTGAGGTGTGCTAGTTTCGACGGTGATGCTGATAGATTAGTTTACTTTTACATTCCTTCTGGTGGTGATGATGATAATAAGATTGAGTTACTTGATGGTGATAAGATTCTGTCTTTGTTTGCTCTCTTTATCAAAGAGCAGCTCAACACTCTTGAAGGGAAGGTGGTGGCTCGTGTTGGTGTTGTGCAGACAGCTTATGCTAATGGTGCGTCAACGGATTACTTGAAGGGTTTGGGTTTAGATGTTGTTTTTGCGAAGACTGGTGTGAAGCATTTACATGAGAAGGCAGGGGGGTTTGATGTTGGGATCTACTTTGAAGCTAATGGTCATGGGACTATACTCTTCAAGGAAGGGTTTGTAGCGTTGTTAGTTGAGAAGCAGAAGGGTATGAGTGAAGGATCTGATGAGTATAATGCGGTGAGTAGGTTAGTTGCTGTGAGTAATTTGATTAACCAAGCGGTTGGTGATGCTATAAGTGGGTTGCTTTTGGTTGAAGTGGTTTTGAGACATATGGGATGGTCAGTGCAGAAGTGGAATGAGATTTACAAGGATCTTCCTAGTAGACAGGTTAAGGTTGAAGTTCCGGATAGAACAGCGGTTGTGACTTCGAGTGAAGAGACCGAGGCGTTGAAGCCTTTGGGGATTCAGGAGGCTATTAATGGTGAGATTGGGAAGTATCGGTGTGGGAGAGCTTTTATAAGGCCATCAGGGACAGAAGATGTGGTGAGAGTTTATGCAGAAGCATCGACGCAAGAGGGTGCTGATTCTTTGGCTGGTTCTGTGGCTCAGCTTGTCAAAAGCTTCCTTGGTTGAAGGTAAAGATCTATCTTAATGAATCTCTGCAATGCTAATGTGAGATCTTTCTTGTCTTTGGTGTTCTGTTTCTTGAGAGTTACTTTGTTCTCTTCTTCTCCCTTTTCTTTCAATAAAGTTCTAAAACTCGAATGTATCTTCTTCTCCTGAAATAGTATAAGTGAGGGATCGTTGTTGAGGACTCAGTACCAGGTACTACTTATAGTAAGGTCATAACAGTGTACTTGAAAAAAGTGTCTTAATATCTGGCTTAAGAAGGGAACTAAGCACATGCCTTTGTCTTCATGTCTTATCTCTCAACAACTTTGTCGCCGACTGTAATGTGTGATCATATTTGTGGATATAATCAAAGAACAGCTTAACCTTTGAAATAGACTTCTTGTTCTGTTGTTGAGGAACTTACGGTCCCTACTTTATATTCTCATTAACTAAATCTATTTAAGACCCAGGAATGATCACATTAAACTCTAACTTTTCCAAATGGTAAAGACAGAACCATGTGCAACTCTGTTCTAATCTGTCCCACGGTTTCAACACCACAAGTTTCAAAGATTTTTCAGAGCCTGCAGCTCAGTCACTGATATATATACGCATTACCCTTTCTATTATTCATCAAGCAACAACAAGCAATCCAATAACTTGAACTCTTTTCATACATATCTTCAAAAGCTATAAAAAAAATATATAAATGGCTTTGGTGAGAAGTCTCCTGGGTGCAAAGAAGATTCTTGGAGCTGCAACAAGCAAAAGGGCAACATCAGCGGCACCAAAAGGGTTTCTTGCGGTGTACGTAGGAGAGAACCAGAAGAAAAGATACATAGTGCCAATCTCATACCTGAGCCAGCCTTCCTTTCAAGATCTTCTGAGAAAATCTGAAGAAGAGTTTGGATTCGATCATCCAATGGGCGGCTTGACAATCCCTTGTCCTGAAGATACTTTCATCAATGTGACGTCTCAGCTTCAATGATGATGTTCTCATGTTCCACCATTTTTGGTCTTTAAATTAGAAGTAGACTTATTCATTGTATATATGAACCTTTCCGATGATGTAGGAGATTGAATTCCTTTGTAATTTAATCGATGCAATCATGGCAATACATGTTGGATCATTCTTTGAAATCATAATACCACAACACAGAACCATAACTATAGTTTTCGCTGGCCTAATATATACAAGTGCTGTAAACTAACATCCGGATCCGTGGCGCAATGGTAGCGCGTCTGACTCCAGATCAGAAGGTTGCGTGTTCGATTCACGTCGGGTTCAAACTCCCGAACTTTCTCCGGATATCTTTTTGTAGTGTGTTATCCACATCGCTTTTGTTGCGTTTCATCCGGTTCAATTATTTGGTTCGGGAATCTAATTTCTCTTAACCGATGGTTTTATTTCGGTTCGAATCTATTTTGGGACATAAGATCCAATGTAACCCACTACGTACAAAGTAAGCATTGTATCTAAGTTTCATGTAATTGTCTCGTCGGGTTCAAACTCCCGAACATTTATCCGGATATCTTTTTTTGTAGTTTCATCCGGTTCAACTATTTGGTTCGGGAATCTAATTTCTCTTAACCGATGGTTTTATTTCGGTTCGAATCTATTTTTGGCTCTTATCCAATCATCATCACATAAATTCCCAAAATACAGAACCAATGGAAGCTCATGGGAAAGATAATCTGAGATCGTGGCTCTTTAGCATCTGAAGATACATATGATAAAATCTCAGTAGTAACCATTGTTATCTAGTTTCATTTAATTGTCTCCTCAAGTATCCACCACAGTTCTTAGGTTCCATGTTGTCCTCTATTGATGATGTTATTACAAACACTGCAAAGTCATAATATACTGTTGGAAACACGAGTCATAATAATGTAAAAAACAGTACTTGAATTCAAGTTTTATTTGAATCATTATAGTTTCAAACAAGACAGCAAAGTGCAAACCATTGAGGGCAACAATATCTAGAAACAAGAAAACGATATGATTGGTTACACAAGTAGAGAGGATATTCGATGCTGAGATCGTAAGCCATTGATACAGTGTGATAACGGAAACAGGGTTTCAGTTCCATACATCTTCCCAGGTTGCAAGAGAGCTAGTACCCAAATCTTTCTCCACATCACGTGATACAAAGTTCTGCTTCTATCCTCGCATCCATGTGTTCCTGTAGGAGGAGTTGTCACGAAGAGAAGCATCGTGGGGCTTGTATTCCATAACATATGAATGAGGCAGCTTTAGATGACGCTTGATTGAGTCTCTCAAACCCATCACTGCCTGTTCACGGAAAGACATTGCACTCTCTAATTACCAGCCATAACAAAGGAGATAAACACAACACAGAGACCTAATTGTGGATAGTTTTCTCTCACCTGATGATCAGAAGCATTGCGATTCCATACACTGATGATGTCCTCGTTGAAGCGGACACTCAGTACTGCCCCACAGATGTTGTCAGCATCATCAAGCTGGTCGCCTACCAACGCAAGAAGCTGAAGAAAAACAATTAAACATAAGATAGACTCAGATACAAAAACATGAAAGATGACCATTTACAAAAAGGTTCCTTTTGAAGGATGTCAATACTCAATAAAAGTGTCAACCCAAAGGACTGATAAAGATGAACGTAGCTACTTTAGCTTGCTTCTTGTTGTAAGAGATATAACTTTCGAGCTTACATATGGAAACACATACATACCTCCCACAATGGCCTGATCCCATCCTTGAAGAAATGAAGATCAGTAGGACTAGGCAAGAGAGACGAACGAGCAAGGTGACAGTAGCATGCCCAAAACCCTTCCACCTAGATAGTACCAAATCCAAATCTCATAAATCAACAGCTTCAAAGAATGTTACTTTCATTAGTATGCTTACCGTGCTGAAATCAACAATCTTCTTAATGTTATCCTCATAAGAAGTCTGGCTCCTAACCCCTGGTGAGCGACGTGTGTACCAAATCTCAAACTTGTACTGCCAAATTTCCCAAAAAAAAAATGTGTAATCTTTAAGCTTAAGCCGACTAAGAATGGTCAATAATGTTAGCAAAGAAAAGATCTCATCTTGTCTAAAATCACTACTGAATTGTCATCTATTGCATAAACCTAATTTCACAACAACAACAAAAAAAAAACTCCAGAAATATAGATTCAGAATAGAAAACTTCGATGCACGATGCACGGGGGATAGCAGCAGAGTTTCAGCTAGGATGAGATTCAAATTGCGACTCAATTGGGATTTAAATAATTAGAGAACAAACCCGTAGAGGATGGAGACCAGCTTTGAGCTCGCGAGAGTAGCGTTCATCGGAAAAAGAGTCGGACTTGATGTTCTCCATGTTTCCTGCTTCTCTGATCTCCTCGTCCCTGCGCTCTCCAATCTCCATTTTAGTAGCTTCAGGCGTTTGGCTTCAAAGCCCTAATTATCTAACCTTAACCAAGGAGGAAGAAGAGAAGAAAGAGCGTGTGAGAGAGGAAGCTCGATGAAGGTCAAAAAGTCTTTGTGAAAATTACCCAATGGGCCGTGTTGAGTCTACTTAATGGGCCTTAGTTTGGGTTTCCTTTAATTAATATGTCCACGTAATCGATTTTTGGCGGGTCTCGATCTGAGACTTTCTTTCCCCCCTTCTAGATATTTTCAGACAAGATTTTTTTAATCTCCTGTTCTTCTCTTTTCAATTTTTTTTTTTTTTGTTCTTCATCCGTCGTTGTTAACCTTTGTTCTTCTTTAGTCATTTTGCTTGAGCATTTTGTGTTCTTGTCCTCTCGAATTCTGATGCGATTTTATCCCTAATCAAAGCTTAGCGATTTAGGAAAAAATCGATCTTTCTCTGTCTCTCTTTTGCCCTAGATTTAGATTTTTTTTTTTTTTGTTTGTTCTTTCCTTTCATCGTAATATAATGAGTTTCTGGGTCTCCATGTTCCTCCTCCTCTGTGTGATAGCTGGGTCATGCTTACCTTCCGGGTTCGCTTCCTCCGTTGACATTTGCGATCATAATGAATTCGATTTGTTCCGATTTGGAATTGAGAGAAAGTGTCCTCCTTTTCTCTATCCCATACCTCCTTTACAGGTACGTAATCATTTTCTGCTTTAAAAGTTCCCGTGATTTGTTAGACAGAAGATTTGTAATTTTCCGACTGAATATGCTTTGTGTTGCAATGATCCAACTTTGATTGCTTTGACATGTGTCTTGTAGTCTTGTGGTGGTGACAACAAGACTACTTTTCAGATTTTTATGTTGTAACTTTCATTTAGGAAACTTTGGGTTCATACAAGTTTCACACAAATTCTTAACGACAACGGTATATGCGTTGTAGCTTAATTTCACTCATTTTTTTACCTTTGCTCCACTGTTTCTTTAGGTCTCAGCTTTTTTTTTTTCCTTCTTCAATTTTTTTATATGCTATTCACCAGTCATAAAAGAGGAGGTCTTGTTATAAATCTGGCTTGCCTTAGTGGTTGAAATTTCCTTTGGGAAAAGAAACGGGTGGCTGTAAAAAAATGTCGCTTTCTGTTAGTACTAGTTTTCATGATGAAATAATCAACTTAAATGGTTGGATTGTTCAGTAGGGACAAAGCCTATAACTACGATGTCTTTCTGACTTATCATGATCAACACTGTCTTGTTTCTTGAATAATTAGGATCTCTTTCATCTCAATATACTTAATGTTCTTCTATGCATTCTTTTAGTTGTGGAGACAATAAGTTACAAACAGAAACCTAACATGTCATTAGCACAATATTAGGTTCAAAGTTTCAATGTTTAATTGCAGCAAATGGGACATAGCAAAACTAATAATCTGTGTGTGTGTGCTTTCTCCATATATTATAGACTTGGATGTGGGCTTCTTTTTGTACATTAAAAGTAGCTAAATTTTATGTTGTGCTTTTCCATACGGGAAAATTGTCATTTAAATCACCAACTTTCAAATTTGGTTGAAAAAAGCACGAACTTTCTCTCGGATGTGGGCTTGTTTTGTACCTTAAAAAGTATCTAAATATTTTTTCACTAATGCAGGTGGATGGAAATTTACTAGACAGACTCGTGGATGCACATAACCATGGAAATGCTTATACATCCATACTCTTTTATTCCTCACGGTGCCAGTTCTCAAGTACAATACGCCCAAAGTTTGAAGCTCTGAGTTCAATGTTCCCCCACATAGGCCACCTGGTTGTTGAGCAATCTCAGGCTTTACCATCGTACGAACCATCTTCTCCCATAGAGTATTATAATATTTCCATTTCCATCTCGATTTGAATAATTCACAACAACAATATTCTTTGGTCCATGTTAACTGATCTCACAATTGGCAGGGTCTTTTCCAGGTATGGTATCCATAGCTTGCCTTCAATCCTGATGGTGAACCAAACACTGAAGATGCGATACCATGGTCCAAAGGATCTTACATCCCTGATTCAGTTTTACCAACAAACAACAGGTCTTAAACCTGTCCAGTATGTGGATGAAGGTGAACTAACAAGCTCGGACACTGATGTTAACCTCATCACATGGCTACACAACGGCTCATCTCTCAGAGAGATAGCTGAAAGAGATCCTTATTTGGTACTTTCACTGATGTTTCTGTCTTTGAAACTGGCGATTTTGATCTTCCCCATCATGGGAGCGCGTTTGAAAACGTTATGGGCAGCTCATGTTCCGCATCTGAGCTTGGGGATACTCGGTGAGACTAGCCAGCTCTTTGGCCGTGCCCTGCAAATGTTCGATGTGAGGAGGCTATGGATTAAACAGAGACTTAACAAGACAAGGGACTTCCAAGAAAGAGCAAAGAATGCACTTGCATCTGTCTCGCTAGGAAAATCTACTTCACAATCAGCTTAAAGGGAACTGATGAGTTTAGTTAAATCTTCTTTACTTTTTGTGGACATGTTTTTTTCAACTTTGGAGTTCTTGTCTCAGTATGTAAATCATGCTTATTTGTGTATAATTAATCTTTCGTTTCTTGAATATTCTTGTTCTGGGTCTACGTACACGTTTTGTCTAGATGGAGTAATATCAACGGTCTTGGTGTGATTGGTGTTAGAGGTGGACACTTGGGTCGGTATTATATGTGAAAGAAACTTAGCGACTAGTGGATCACTCTGGTTCACATGTTGAACTTTTGTTTCCATGTCGTTTCTGCGTACGTGTGGTTGACAGTTGAGACTCTCTGTTAAGATCTTTTCCACTTGGGAATCTCAAGTTGAAAAGTCTTTTATAACAGTTGGATTCTAACATTTCTCGTTCACAATATGCATTTTGAATATATTTTATATTACAGTTTTAATATGGTTTAAGATCTAGCTTTTTCTAAAGCCTAAAATCAAGGACGCAACCTCCTGATTCTCCCATGTTTGTAAAGCATGCAACAAAAGGCAAAAGCAGAACAAAGAGGTGAAGCAAAAGGTAAAAAAAAAAAGGAGTTGGTGAAAACTTAGAACTAAATAACTGTGGCTTTTTTTCTTGAACTACACATGTAATCGCAAGGAAGCAACCTCCAGTACTATATTGATCCTACTCACTCGAAAAGCAATTGAAACATGTGAATTGTCTTGTATCACACGTAGTCTCTCCTTCCTTTTTCATTGGAATTGTTTGATAACTTCAAAAGTTTGTTAATGTACTAGAAAGCTTACACAAAACCTTGTGCTTCAAGTCTATCGTCTTCTCTAGTCCTCTAGAAACACGTCTCAGTCCATAAACTCAAAATACCATCCACAACTTTCATTAGCAGAAACTTAGTACGAAGGATTCTTCTTGTCTAACTATAACATGATTTCATCACTAAACATATTCTTATAAAGCTATAACCAATGGTTGAGAAAGGACCTTGTCAAAGAAGACGATCAATACTTCTTAACGTGGGTCCAAAAATAGTAACATCTTCTTTTGTCACTTCATGTGTAAAGAGATAAGCTCTAGAATACTTTACTTCACCGCCCAAACCTAAAAAAAAAAAAAAAAGAACATTTAAGTACATCTACAGTTTTCACCTATTTTCTTTTGGTCTCTTCTTATTCTTATTTGCTCTATTAAAGGATCTAGAAAACCTCCTTCACAACAATGAGAGTTTAAGAGAGAGGTCTCTCCCAAAACAGTGCTTTTTAAAAAAAAAAAATCTATTTTTTTCTTACTGGGAAGGGATGGATCTAGAAGATTGGGAACTACTCCCCAAAGATCTTGATCATGAAGAGGATCATGAGGCAGAGATGATGATCACTAGAAACACCAAGAAGAGCTTTGACATGGATTACTTCATCTGCCCAACACAAGACTCTATCCATCGAGGAGTGGTCCCCACTCAGCACCTCCAAGTTCCTGTAACTTGGGAACCCGTGTCCACCGTGGACGACACAGACCACAAGAAGAACCAAGACTCTGTTCCCTCCCCGAGAATAACCTTCAAAACAGAAAAGGAAAACGAATTTGTCGACATGAATATAGACTTGCCAGAGAAGCTCACAAGTCCTCTGGCTGAGAAAGATGAGAAACACTCTGTCTCAGGAGGGGAGTACCATGATGAGATAGGAGCAGAGGTTGAAGAAGGTTGTGACTTGAGTAGCAAGAAAGAGGTTGACTGGG
Organism: Diplotaxis tenuifolia; assembly: GCA_014822095.1. Lineage (NCBI taxonomy): Eukaryota > Viridiplantae > Streptophyta > Magnoliopsida > Brassicales > Brassicaceae > Diplotaxis > Diplotaxis tenuifolia. The sequence continues at coordinate 13,609 of JABAYD010018528.1, forward strand.
ATGAAAAGGAGACTGAAAAAATGAAACTGTGGAAGATGGGTCTTCATGGGATTGGAGCTATATGTTCATTTGGTGTTGCTGCTGCTGCAGCCACCTTCTGTGTCTTCTTCCTTGGACACAACACTAGCATACAAGGTTGCCGGAACAAGAACAAGAACCAGATCCTCAGGTTCCAGATTTACTCTGATGATAATAAGGTAAATACTTTTTTACTTAAATATTTTTTATTTTTAGTTTATGATTCTGAATCCAAGTCAAATTGTTAAAGAACCAAGTGTATCTTAGGTTAGTGGTATGCTTTTACCCAAATTACATTGAATCTTGTCTCCTGAATCCAATTTTTTAAAAGTGGTTTTAGATTCTGATATATTTGGAAAAAAAAAATCAATACTATTTACAAATGATTATTTATTAAGTTTGGTATGCTTCTTTTGTTGAGGTTAAATCTCAACTTGCACAAAATTAACTTGGTTAAAATGGGAAGATGTTGATCAGCAAAGTTTGATTAGACCAAAGTGATAAAGGATGGTTTTGGCGGTGTGTCTGATTACATCATGTCTAAGTGATAATGAACAATAAATAATTGCAGAGAAGATGCTTATTTTCTCTTTACACGTCTTGTGTTTATCTTCTTTTTGCGTCAAAGTCACACTACACGTTTTTGAAAACGTCATTGTTCCTTGCATAGTTGCATTTAGTTAGATACACAAGATAATTTTATTTTCAGATCGAGTTGGTAGATTATTCGGCATGTAAGAACACTAATCAAACATGTTTCGACCAAAATATTCATCTAAATTAGTCAAGGAGCAGAGTTTTTCTTCTTTTAAATGTCCAAATTCTTTGTAATTGTCTGAAGTTGATTTATAAGAATTAATAACATATGTTACATTGTTGCAGCGAATGAATGAAGTGGTGAAGCATGCAACAAAGTTAAATGAAGCAATCTCTGTGATGAAAGGTCTCCCAGTGGCAAGAGCTCAGATATCTTTTGGAGGATACTATGATGCACTTTGATGATCATAGCCATCTAGAATCATAAAAACATCAAATCCAAATGTCTAGTACTGTTTAAATTACCAACAGGCTATATACTCTTAAGTATCTAGGAAACTCAATAAATGATGTTTGTAAATTCTATATTATTTGTCTGAATCCTTACTAAGTTAGTCGATGAACAAATGATACCTAAGATATACAGTTATTGATTTGGATATAAATTCGATCATGCATTAAAAATTTCCTGATATGATGAAAGTGTGTTTTTATCTCATCTCTCCAAAGCTCCATGCATCAACCAAAAGATCGAACCCAATATAGAAACTATTCTGCATATCCAAACTCACCATTTCTATAGTGAGACTGAGACATAAGAAGAAGAATGATTACCTCACGTGTGTATTTTTTTTTAACTTAGTTCCATTCAATCTTAAACTTCTTCAGTACAAAGGTAAGAGGAAATTATCCATCCTCTTTCACAATAAACATAAACTACATCATATAAATAAGTTAAGCAAGATAAGTTTTATGACAGCGATTTCGAGACAAAGCTTGAATGCGTCAAAGAATCCTTCATGACAAAATCGTAGAGCTGGAAGATAGTCACGTAAAGTGACGTTGAATTCCAAACCAGCTGGAAGATAGTCACGTAAAGTGACGTTGAATTCCAAACCCCATCTACGAGAACTACCAAGGTAGCTTCGCTTGTATTTTCTGGTCTAGTAGAGATCGTTCCGCAAGATGACAAGACAATGAAAGAATTGAAACAAACGCTCGACCACAAATCCGAGAAAGTACCTTTTGCCATAGGAAGAGGATGTGGTGATAAGGATTTCACCTCACAAGAAGAGGATGATCGAAATAGGACCGTGCCGGCTAAATCCACCGGTAATTTCTTTTCATAGAAAAGATATAACACATCGACGCTGGATAGGTGGTCGCCGGAAATTCTTCGCCATAGCGGAATCAGCCGAGAAGGACCCACGGCACGGAAGAAAACATCACTTTAGAGGGTGGAAGAGTTGAAGCATCACCGAAGAGATTCGTATCTGAACTCATGGTGCTTTTAAATCTAACACCAATAAGATGAGGAGCAGCAAGGCACGAGGGCCGGTGTGACTCAAGTATTCCCAAGGACGGAGAGACTGAGCTCGAAAGTTATAAATCTCAAAGTTTAGGTTACAAATAATTTTAGACGCACATGCTCTTGAAGCAATTTCTATGATATGATAGATTTGTATTTGTGATTTTGCGTGGCTGTGAAAATTGAATAATAAAAAGAGAAGTTATTGTTTGGAAGTTACAAACTCTTGTTTGATTTTTTTGCTCCCAGATTACAAAAAAAAAATCAGCCTACTCAGGGTCAAGAATCAAGTAAAACATCTCTAAGTATAATAAATTTCTTTGTTAACTTTCTGCACAAGGAAGAGAGGAAACGCTCTTCATTGACTTGATGATTCTCTCATCTCCTTGAGATTCCTCCAAAGGTATTTGCCGCTGGCCATGTCGACGAACACCCAGAACCCTTTCTCCATTTTCTGTTTAAATCGAAATAACGAAATTTAGAAACACACAGAAAATTGAAAACCAAAAAATTCTCAACAAACTAACGAAAAAGGAATTTACCTTTTTGAAACAGAGTCCTTGTTTATCCTTCAATTCTACAGGTGAGTCATCGTCTGAGGTGAGTTCAGGCGAAGAACTCACCGTCTTCCACGCGAAATATCCTGCGAGAACCGCCGAGAAGAACACCAACAGGAATCTCAACGGACACATGTTTTCAAAAAAAGAAGAAGAAATGATGGAAAAATCTAGGGCTCGTGAGATTTTGGGAGAAAGAGAAGCAAAAGGAAGGCGAAATTTAAGGAGCTGTGATTATTATTACATCACGTCTCCTTCTCTCACCTCTTCACTGCGAGAAA
>JABAYD010018529.1:0-10437 GCA_014822095.1 Diplotaxis tenuifolia
CTCAGCCTACACTGCCTCACTATATGTTTTTGTGCTGAGCAACAGCATAGTCCCATTTGTATCAAGACATTGTTTATAGGATGTCTTCTCCATTTGCGATGAACGATTTTGATTTAATTGATTAGGTTGAAGTACTGAGAGTCCAAGGTGTTTTGATCCTTATGCTTACAAGTGAGAAAAAATCCACAATGCAAATTAGTTCTGAGAGATATATAACCATCTGGGCTCTGCACGTATAGTTCCACACGAATTGCTTTTCAGGATTAAACATACGATTAATATTTAATATGCGTGTTTTGTATGCCTTTTTATTTTATTTCAATTTTAACATAGAGGTTTAATATATACTAAAATCGTTCACTTCAGATCGATGACTCCAAAAGTCAGTGTACGAATTTTAATAAGAAACAATTTAACATAATCTATACAACAACTAATATTAGGGAAAAAAACAAACCATTTTAACAGAGAATATAAGATCATTTTTTTTAAAAGGAAGCAACATGAAGTCCATTTGAAACCCTCACAACATATTAATGTAATAACTTTTTAATATAGAAATAATAAATGTTGTATGCAAGTAAAATATATCTCTCACCTAAAACTTTAAAAGACAATTCATTATTATACACATCTCTTGCAAATACAAACATAATACACAAACTACAAAATCATACACAAAATAATAATCTAGATTACAAGTAAAGTGTATCCCGCCTATAGGACGGGCCAACCCAAATATAATGTAGAGAATGATAAAATAAAATCTAGATAAAAATTCCCTAGAATAATTTTTTTTAAAATTTATTTTCACAAAAATAATTTTGAAGGTAGAAAATGAACAAAAGAACTTTTATTAAAAGAAAAATATACTCTTATACCCCTAAAGTTAACTAACTTTAGAATTTTTGTTTAAATTAATGGATGAGATTTTTGGGGTGGAGTTTAAAATGTTCAAAAATAGAAAAAAAAATATTACAATTTTAAATTAATTTTGAAAAATAGTTTCAGAAAGCATTTTTGAATTTCAAAAATAAATTTAAAACAAAATTCAAAAAAATAATAATACATTTATAAGAAAAGTGCAAATCTGAAAACATATAATCTGAAAATAAAAAAATATATTTTATATTTATTTTTTTTGATGAAATTTCAAATTTATTGATCTATGTAAATAATGTTATGTACAAGAAAGAATTGCTATAGCTAGTTCTCAAAAAACATCTAAACTTTCTCTATCTCATATGGTAAGCTGGAACCATCTTTGGAGTAGCCCTCCATATTTGTGATCATGCTTGTACTTCAAGGATGTGATTCTATTCCTTACAGCCTTATAGGTGATCCGCGGATGCTCTAGTCTGCTGATGACGGCTCACGTTCCTCTCTATCCAAATGTGGTATATAGTGGTCTGTAACAGAAGCTTTGCTAAGATAGCATCTAAAGCCTGCACCCTCATTCTCTTGATACGGCGAATAGTCCAGCTCCAATCGGGATTGATACTCGTTCCCATAAGTCTTCTGGCCATGCTGTCCCATATTGTGTAGGAGTAAGGACAAGCGAAAAAGAGGTGGTCCCTCGTCTCGTCCGGCTCCCCACACAGCTCGCAGCACTGAATCACTCCTCATTGCCTCATACGGTCTCCTATAGACAACCGGTTCTTCATGGCCAGCCATGTGATGAAAGAGAAGCAGGGCACTCCTTGCGTAAACCATACTACTTGACTCCACTCCACCTTATGTCGCCTTGTTCTAATATGTTCCCACGTACTAGCAGCCAGGAAATAGTCCCGAAAGTCATCACTCCCATGTCGCCACCTAACAATGTCTCGGCCGGTTTCTGCTCGAGGAGGATCTCTGACCAGAATACTGTTGTACAGCTCATGAAACTTCCGGCTTCTCCTTCCCCTTATACACCAACCCTCCAGTGTTGCTGCTTCACTGACCTTAGCATGTCTCCGCACTCCCAAGTAAGTGGTACCAGTTGGGCCTGTTATATCAATCAACTTCCCTTTCCCCATCCAATCATCAGACCAAAAATGACAGCTTTTCCCATCCTTAATTTCGAATCTGAAGAACTCGTAGGCTAAATCTTAGCTTCAGTAATTTTCTCCAAATCCAGGAACCTTTGGCATCATCCTTTATATCCCAAAAAGATTTATACTTAAGCAAATAATGTCTCACCCAACTAACCCATAGCGATGTAGGCTGGGTGAATAACCGCTAGATGAGTTTCAAAGCAAAAACCCTGTTGGACTCTCGCAGCCTCCTTATCCCAAGACCTCCCTCTTCCTTAAGGACACATAAGTCTTCCCAACTAACCTTGGCTTTATGCGACTGAGTAGGAGAGCCTGACCAGAGGAAGGCGCTGCACATACTCTCAATTGCTTCAAGGAACTTTGCTGGCAGAATGAATGCCTGACTCCAGACATTGACTGTACTAGCGATAACTGTTTTAATGAGCTGAAGCCTACCTGCAAAGGAAAGCTTCTTATTGGACCAGCAAAGCATCCTACCTCTGATTTTTTTCTATTAACGGCTCGTAGTCGTGACTAGTGAGTGTCTTCGTGGTCAGAGGCATACCAAGATAACGAATTGGCAACGTACCCACTCCAATGTTAAGTGATTCTGCGACATCTAGCAGTGCAGTAATATTGTTACCCGAAGCAAAGATTGAAGATTTAGCAGCGTTAATATGGAGGCCAGACATTCGAGCAAACCGCTTCATGACCTCGAGACACCTAGGTACGATCCTGTAGTGCCTATAGTGAATACTAATATATCACCAGCAAAGCTCAAATGAGTAAGATTGACGTCCTGACATTGCGGATGATAGCCAAATTATGCTGCCTCTGCCGCTTCATTGAGTAACTTAGAGAGGACGTTGTTTAAAATAACATATAGGTAGGGAGAGAGGGAGCAGCCCTGCCTAATTCCTCGAGCACTGGTGAAGAATCCCTCCAAACTACCGTTGACACAAACTGAGAAGGAGGCCGTAGAGATACACAACCTGATCCAATTCACAAACCGAGGAGGCAGCCCCATAGCCAACAGTACTGATGTAATAAAGGACCACTTCACAGTGTCAAAGGCTTTGGATATGTCGAATTTGATAGCACACTTGGTCGCATTTCCTGTTCGGTGGTACCCCGTAACAAGCTCAGATGCAAGTAACACGTTTTCCAGCAATAAGCAGTCAGTTATGAATGCACACTGGTTAGCTTCGATAGCATCAGGGAAGATAACCTTTAACCTATTAGCAAGGAATTTAGAAATGACCTTGTAAAGTATGTTGCAGCAAGCGATAGGCTTGTAGTCCTTCATTGTTTGAGCGTTCGGGGTCTTGGGTATGAGAGAAAGGATGGTTGCATTAACACCAGACGACATGAAACGGTAAAGGAAGAAGGATTGCACTGCCACTATGAATTCCCTTCCAATAACGGACCAAGCTGCAACATAGAACTCTTTGGTGAAGCCATCCGGACCAGATACCTTGTCGTTGGGTAGGGCGTGGAGAGCCTGGTATATCTCCTTCGCTGTCACAGGCCCTGAAAGAGTTGCAGCGGCTTCGCTTGGGCATCGGTATGTTAATAATCTTTGCAGGGAGGCGACAGAAATATCCTCTAGAGTGGAATCTTGGCTTTGCAGAAAGGTCTGAAAGTGTGAAACCGCTTCTCACTTGATGTCGTGATCAGAGGTGAGGATTTCTCCTTGAGCATTAACCAGGTTTCTAATCATGTTTCTCGCTGCCCTTTTCTGCACCATGGATTGAAAAAACCCCGTATTCTGGTCTCCTGCTTGCAGCCAGCGAACACAAGATTTTTGTCTGAAAAACTTCACTTTACCTCTGCCTCTGCTGCCTTTGCAACGTTTTCCGGAGTAGGGTCAAGTAAAACCTTGTTTTGCCACTCACACAGCTCCTCATAGGCTTGCTTAGTTCTCACTGGTAAGTCGCCGTAATGTGTCTTATTTAAAAGACGGAGGGTCTGCTTGAGAAGTTTTAGCTTCTTGTGGAAGCGAGAGAGAGCTTCTCTAGAGTGATGGAGGTTCTCAGTCCTGTCCCACACTTCCTTGACCGTTGGTAGGAAGTCCTGGTGTCAGTGAGATAATTGAAAAATCGAAAGGGCTTGCGTGCATCATTGGCACTACCCGTCGTTTGAATCAGACTCCTGGCGTGGTCTGATACACCTCCAGCATCAAATTTAGCGGCTGAATGCGGGTACTGATTCAGCCACTCCATGTTAACTAGAACTCTGTCTAATTTCTTACCAATCGGGTCGTCAACTCTTTTATTCCACCAAGTAAATGTAGCCCCCGTGTAAGGTAAATCTGTAACCTGACAGTCGGTTATAGCCTCTTGAAAATGACGCATCCCAACCTGATCACTACTATAATCCAATGCTCTAGAGTGTTCACTTGCAGCTAAGGTGACGTTGAAATCACCCATTAGAATCCAAGGCAAATTCAAATGGGCGTACGCGGCTTGAGTTCCTCTTAATTCTTCCCATAAAGCCATCCTCTCTCCTACCGTGTTAAATGCATAAACCGCCGAGCATATAAACTGTTCGCCAGTACTAGGTATCTGAATAGTGCAAGTAATAACTTGTGCACTCATATGCAACCGCGTAGCAACAACCTCGCTGGTCCAACAAAACCAAATCCTACCCAAATGGTGACATTCGTAGTTTGTAAAGGAGTTCCAAGTAGGCATAGCTGCGCTCATACACCGACTGAAATTCCCTTCTTGTACTCTCGTTTCCAGTAAACAAACAAAGGACGGTTTCTCTTCTTGCAACCATGATCTAAGAGCTATGTGCTTGCGTGTCATGTTAAAACCACGCATGTTCCAAGCGAAGAATGACTTCATATCTTCCTACCGGAAGCTTTTTTTTTTGTGTGCCCTGCATCATCCCCATGTGAAGCAGATCCTTGGAACGCACATGCCTCTTGCTGGCTTACCACCATTTGACACTCGTCTCCCGCTTGGGCCATATTCTCGCTGACTACTCTTACCTACTGCATTTTTCTCAAGGATTTCTCCTTCCTCTACATCCTTGACCATCGCTTCCTCTTCCTCTTCTGCAATATCCTGGAGTAGATTGTACCGTGAGGGTGATATTGGGACACCATCACTTTCGTTACAATTCTGGATCCTCCTTCCATGCCCATTCTCCCAACCGCCAGTATCACTAGCAATAAAAGTTTCTGTAGTCGGCTCACTGAGCTGAATACCACTCGACTACTCTCTTATCCCTGTCTCCCCACATACTACTGATCTCTCTCCTGCTGTACCTTCAGGTCCCTCCAATAGTTCCACACCCTTGCTGGAAACAGGAACGCCATACAATGGAATGGAGGCTTCCAAGTCATGGAGCAAATCTATGATTTCTTTACTCTTCAAACTACCCTCCCTAGTTCCTTCTGACGCTTCCACTCCAGTTTTACCGCTTTCTCCCGCTAATGAATTTTTCAGCAATCTGACGTCTCTACCGGAGCAATCCTGACTCTTATGCCCCCATCTCCTGCACACTGTGCACCTAGGCGGAAGCCAAGGAAAACTCACTTCAATCTCCTTTGCCTTTCCCTCCTTGTCTTTAAATGTGATCTTCTCCACAAGAGTATTGTGAAGGCTCACCTCTGTTAAAACGCGAGCTACATCCAACCTGGTACACCTCTCCGTGTTGGGATGCAGCTTAACAAAACTCCCTACAGCTCTGGTCAAGCACTTCAGACCCTTATGAGAGAAAAGGTCATTGGGTACTCCTTTCAGATCGACCCAAAGTGGCATTGATGTCAGATCGGGTGGATGAAGCGCCGACTCTGGAGACCAGATATTGACCACCAGTGGAACATCTGCGATGTGCCAGTACTTTCTCTACAGAACCCGAGTCCTCATCAGCTTGTCATCGATACGGAAGAGCACCGTGTTCTTCTCAATGAATTGAACGTCTACCTTCGATCCTGCCTTAGGAGACGAACAAATACGGTTGACAGTGGCATGAACAGATCCGATGTGAGGCGCATCACCTATAAATTAACCCACCACAAACGACCTCCATAGCAATTCAGACTCGTCGAAGATGTCCTCTGGAATCTGAATCGAAGCTACTCCGCCTACCACTTCTATGACCGGCTCCGTGAAGCTAGATTGCTTCTTCTGCCAAGGAACAGCCGCGCCACCAGCCTCCCCCTTGTTAGACAATGCCACACCTATCACCACATCTTCCTCTCGCTCCCGTGCCTTATGCGAGTCCTCTGTAACCTTGCCATGAAGACCCGTCTCCTCGGACCCCATGACTAGAAGATCCTCCTCCACACAAGTGACCTCAAGCCCTCCTTGCTCCACAAGTCCCGACCCTGAGGGCTAGTCTTACCGCCTCCCTTATGGTCTTCGCCTCCAAATTCAGTCGCGCCGCCTCCGTTAGGGTTGTCGTTTCCAGAATCGCCATCGCTCATCGCTCGCCACCGACGTGGATAATTCTTTTATATTTAATTTTTATATTTATTATTTATATATTTATAAAGAGAAGGGCATAAAAGTCTTTTGTCTCTTTAACTAAACCTCTTATGGTCATGTTTTATGATTCTTTTCATGAGAAAAAGTTAAAAATAGATTATTTGAAAGAATTGCTCATATGTCTATCTATATATAAAAAGAAGACTTTTCTCACTTTTCATATAGAAACGTCATCAAATAGAGAAAGCCCGAGCTACCACGTGTCTTGGTTTTCAAAGCACATCATTCATTTAGGTTGGTAAGCTATATTAGTGGGCTGCGTTTGGAGTTGGATTTAATATCCCCTAAATATTTATTGAGAAACATTACAACATGTTTTGGTAGCCATGTGTCACTATGAGAATGCTTCTCAAATTTACTAGAGAAACATGTTGGTCCATATAAACATATAATATATATTTTTATTAAACTAAGCATAAAACTATTATAAATGCTATTCATTATTTACTTTAATAAAATTTACGAAATTACCAAATATGGTTAATATATATATAAGAAATATTTGATAAAAAAATTGTATAGGCTCTACATATCTATTTTTAGTGATGTTTAAATTAGAATTAAAACCATTTAAAAATACATTGAATAAGTATTGAGAATTTAATACTTTAATGACAAACTTTGAATTTAAGTAAACGATGATGAATTACTGTATATATTAAATCTCTCACATTAAAAATGAGAATTTAAGTGTTTGTGCTAAATTAAGTGTATATATAAGAGTTACATATTCCTCAGTTGTTCAATATATATATTTATTATTTTATAATATATAAAAGAACACAAAATAAAAAATAATACATAATATAATTATGTAAACCTTATTCCACGCAAATGCGCAGATATTAACTTAGTACAAGGTATATGAAGAGAGTGGTCACGTGTCCATTCATGTCCATGTTCCTTAGTGATCAACGTTATCAAAGGGATTTTCTAGAATGTGATTGTGATATGGCATCAGGCCCAGCCCGTACTTTGTTGTAACTACCAAAAAAAAGAAGAAAAAAAGATTATGGAAGAACAAATCCAATCTATTAAAACTGAAGTACAAAATAAACTTCAGCCTTAAACTTACACAATAGTTACAACCAAATGCCATTGAAATAATATCTATTAATTAAGCACAATCATTTATTATTAGCATTTAATAATTTACCGCTAATCATCAATTAAAACATAACAAAACATATTAACATATTAACTAAAAAGATATCAATCTCCTAAAAATCAATTTAGCATTTATTTCTAATTTAAGTTGATAATGCCATTATTTTCTAAGCTGTTACGATATTTCAATTTTGACTGAGAAAGAATCTAAAACAATTAGATTCCGAATTATTTTTGTTGAACATATTCCTCTTCATTTCCTATATATATATATATATATAGCTACGCAGGTTTTTGTGTAACAACAGTTCCAACTTAACTTCAAAAAAGGAAAGACACTTTTTATTTTATTTTTATCAAAAATTTAACCGTAAATGTGCTTTATTATATAGTAGCTATGATGAATTTTACTAATATTGCAATCCTCGTTCTAATTCGGTAAACATTACTAAGGTATTTGTTTTTATGTTTCTGTTTTCGTCGATCATCATACATGCTAAATTGCTAATCGTATGATATTTTTTCATATGTTATGTTTCACTTCTTTTAAAAGCTTCATCCGAAAATATTTTCATTTCCATATAGAGGAGGAAATCGGTATTTTATGTTCTAACGTATTGTCAATAATTTTTTTCATCTCGAGGAGTAAAAACTTACGTGTTCTAACATATTGTATGTGTAAATGTGTTATCTAAGGTTTGTGTCTCATGGAAAAATATCAAAAGAGACCTACATGTATTGCTTAGATGGATACTAAAGTATACTAATACATTAAATTTTACCCACATATATATATGTATATAGTACTATTAGTATATAATGAGTTATGTTCTTTTAAAATATACTGATAATACTAAACAAGCATATGATTCATATAGAGTTATGCTACATAACATAAACAATATATTAAAAATGTTTACTACAAAACTAAGACAAGGGACTTATAAAAAAATCCACGTCGATAACCATAAATGTTATGAAATGATAGATGAATTAAATCTATCTTTATTAAAAGAGAAGTATAGATAAGAAATTAGCCTTAAATTTACACCTTATTTGCAAAAGAATGCTACTAAAGTAATTAATAGATCTATCTTTAAGTATTTTTTTTGTTTTTTCTATTTTATTAATGCATTTTTCTAAATTAATTATTAACTAATTAATAATAACAGTAATTTAAGAAAATCATTTTCCTAGAAAAATTAAACCTAAATAGGATTCGGCTACTATAATTCAATTAAAATAATTTATCATTAATCCTATACGAAATATAACTTCCCTCACTTTGCATTTCTTAAAACAACGATAATTTGCTAGCTTATTAATGTACGATACCACCAGAACTTATATTATATTCATCAACTCTTTTTTTTTTTTGTTTCTAATATCGTTGTTTCCCTTCAATTTCGGAACAAACAACTTAATATATGGTATTTTGTGATACATGAAAATATACACATTCTCTAAATCTAAAATTATGTCTATAAACACATTTAAACTAAATATTCTTTTCTAAAATTATATAGCCTTAATTAGTCTCTAATATTTGAACTTATCTGTATATTTTCTCAAATGATTCATTTATATTCCCCTATCATCTGATTCTGTAAAATTATCCAAGGATCTACAAATATTTTCTTAATAATTAATTAATAAACAATCATATATCCACCACCTAAATCGATTTTGATATATATTTATTAAATTTAGAATACAAATTGTGTTTAAATTATATAGTTATATTTTTCAGTATTTATTAGTAATAACTAAAAAAATAAAAGGCACATAAAATCGTTATGTAATATATAAATAAAAATAAATTAATATATAAATATATTATTTTAAGTAAATTTGTATATAAATAATAGTCCAATGGGAATTCAGTGTGATAATTGTTGAAAAGTATAAAAATATGTAGCACCAGATTTTAATAGTATATAAAACAATTTTACTATACATTATCACAAAAATTTGATCCACAAAAAAAATATAAATAGATTTTTGCGGATACACGAGTCATATTCTAATAATGTGGGTGATACAATTGATCGGTTACAATACAAAATAATATTACTCAATATAAAACTATAAATAATTATTTTAATTAATTCCATATTAAACAATTATTTAATATGAGTAAATTTTTAAAATCTATAGTATCACTTAAATAAATAAATGCTTACTTATCAAAAAGTGAAAATAAACACCCGCTCGGGCGAGCTGATCAAGCTCTAGTGAGTCTTTAAACCGGAGACTAACTCCAAATGCCCCTTTCACTCAATAAAAATGCTCAATTCTCCCACTAATAAAATGAATTTTTTTTTAAATACGAAAACAAGACAAATACATATGTAACCCTAAGAAACTCAAGTAATTACAGGACCCAACCACATATATCCGACCCACCCAAACCCAAATGGGCACAACCCGGTTCCTAAACAAAACGCTGCGTTTTGGACTTAAACCAAAACACTCCCCGACTCTCCTTCTCCTCTCTCCGTCTCATTTCTGTTCGATCTCGACGAGGAGCGATTCTGAAACCCTAGCCTCCGTCGATTGCGTTCACCCTCCATCGAAATCAAGAATCCATCAATCTCTCCCTCTTATTTCTCGTGTCTCTGTTCGAAACTCCAAAATTAAACCTAAACCCTAGAGTCCTCGAGAACCGCTTCGTTTCTTCTTCCTTCTCTGCCGAATCGAGTTTCCTTCTCCGTTTCTTCTGGTAAGTGATTGTTTTCCCTTTGTTTGGTTGTTATTAGGTTGTATTGTTAGTAGATTTGAAAAATAAATTTGGGGATAACTTGCGATTTTGTTTC
>JABAYD010018530.1:0-10175 GCA_014822095.1 Diplotaxis tenuifolia
CGTGTGGGACGTCTTCCTCCACGAGTTGAAAAGGCTCCTCGCCGTCATCGTCATCGAGCATGATGCTCTTCCCCTTAAAATCTCTCGCGTGAAAGGAGTGATGTCCTCCTGTTGATCCCATCGTTCGGTGAGGAGTTGATGCGAGTCTCTGTTTTTCAATGAAAAAACAGAGTACAATCTTCTAAGCAGAGATGCAGAATCACGTGAGCAGGATCAGAGGGATCCGAACCACGAAACATAGCACCGATGAGTAACCACACGCAGGAGCGTAAGCCGGGACAGATCAGATAAGAGTAGGGGCCGTCAACACCGATGAGTGTTGTATACGGAACGGGGAACACTCTGGAACGAGAAGGTGCGGTGACAAGAGAAGAACGGTGATGGACCTCTACGTCAAAGAACGTTAGAGGCGAGTGAGAGACGAGATCTCAGAGGGAGATCGTCGTCGAAGCCGCCATCTCCTTGGTCGCCATTGGTGTCGCCTCCCTGCTAGGGTTTGCCATCTAGTATCATTAAGTTTTGGTATCTCATCATATTCATATTATGTATGTTATTGACTTGCGTCTAGGTTTTGATATATACGAGTTTCTGTTTGTGCTCTCCTACTTTTTTTTCTCTTTTCTCTTACCAACAACTTAATGTTGAAAAATGGACCAATATAAATGATTTTTTAATAATCAATTTGACTTCAATTTAGTGCAAAATGTTTAAATAATAATTAAATAGTCTTTTTGTAGGAAATATTTCTATTTTAGTTTTTACTTCAAAATTAAAAAAAAAAGTAAAATTTGTTAAATCAATACAACTTTTATGTTTCTTCCATTAAATTTAAGTAAATGAAGAAATGAAAGGAAGCTTTTTATTTATATAGATTCTACAGTATATATATATACTAAAATATTCCTTATTTTTTATAATTTGTATATATATTTTTGAATTGAAATGTTAAATTTAAACTAAAAAAAAAACTTGCATCAAGAGTTTATGAGTGTAACTCATCAAAATCAAAAACTTCTCAAATCATAGCTACTACCACAACTTTAAGCTATGAACAAAAACTCTATCTTGTTCTAAACCATAAGGCCATTCCCCCTTCATACTCTTTATCTCTTTTTTTGCCTAATTATCGTGAACTTGTTTCTCATCTCTTTGTCAATCCTCGTGACTAAAACCATACTCGGAGTGGAGGATTCACTGTGCCTCCGAAGGTTTCTTTCCCTCCAAATAGCATGGACAGTGGATTGAAGTACATATCGCATGATGAAAAGGTGCAGTTTGCTCCAACCTGAATCATCTGAGACCATTCTAATAAGACTCATCCAATCAATCGTAAACTAATCCAGCATCACTCCCTTCATCAGCACATCCCAAACTTGAGTTGAGTAGGGACACTCAAAGAAAAGATGACTCATAGTTTCCAACTGATTTTGACAAAAAATATAGGAAGCATCAACGTTCACATTCCATCCTCTCATTTTGTCACTCGTTGATAATCTCCCATGCATTGCTACCCAAAGTATGAAGGAGTATCTCGGCGTATATATTATTATATCAGTATATACTTTTATATCATTTTTCTGTGCAACTATATCATTTGTTTAAACGTGTTGTTCTGTTTTTAATAACACTTTCATATCATATCTACAAAATAAAATTCAGAACCCTAGACTCTGGTGTAACTGGTTGAATCGGTAGGGTCAGCTATCCAATGAAGATATCAGTTCGGTTTTTAAACATTAAATATAGCTATCAATCATTTTTATTAGTAAAACTTTCTATTATTAAAAGTTTTGCAACTTTACCAACAAAACTAATTAACAATAATCAGAAGGAACTAATTAAAATTGATTTCAATAATTTTATGTAAACTTCCTTGTAAAACTTATGTTACATATGTTCCGTAACGTCAATTGTGAAGCTGTCTTTTTTTAGGTTTGGATTTAAATTTAGGCTTATAAAAAACATTTTAGACCAACTATGCGTCAAACCTATATGAGTTATTTGATAGAAATGTCGTTATTACAAATCGGATCTCGCAATCCATTAGCGACTTCATCTCTTCGTCATATACATAGACTAGAATTACAGAGTAGAAAATTTGAGAAAATACAAAATTTCAAAGAGATTGTTCGTAGATAAGGAGAAATCTATCGATCAAGATAGAGAGATCTTGGATTGATCCTAGAACTTGATACCACCGTTGTTTCCCTGGTTCACGGTTGCGAGTCCTAGGCATCAGAGGATTCAGAGGTCGATAGATGGTAATCCTCTCATGTTTAGACGTTGTGTATGAGCTTGTAGTAACTGCGTGAAAAAGATACACTTGTTAATCTCACGATTATATAATGGATAGCTAGCTGAGCTAGCTCATGTGATATTTAGCGGCTTCATTCGGTTTATAGAGAAGTGCGGTGAACACCGGGTGACCAAATCTATTGTGTTCTTTCGTTCCACATTTGTTCTATCACTAGTCAAGAATCAATAAAACCTAAACAAGCCAAAAATCTAATTAACTACGAGATAAGAGCTAAGATCGTAGTCTTAACAAGTGGTATCAGAGCCATGGTCTCGGTGATGAGAAAAAGGTTTGATCCGTACTGGCTCTAAGGTTTGGAAGGTTGGCATGTGATTGCTTGAAGTTCTTCTGTTGTTGCGGTTTGATTTTGATGTTAATTGATCAGGATGGAATCAGTTCATAGCAAGTTCTAGATGAAAAGTTTGGCGGATAAGGTGATTTTGGTAGTTGAAAAGTCAAGATGTTAATGCAATTGGAGCTGCAAGGTTTGGGACATATCTTGAGTGCTGATTCTAGCTCATCGAAGTTGGATTTCGATGGTGATATTGAATTCACTAATCAGGTTTTTAAGAAAGATCACTTGGTTAAAGAGAAGGATACGATAGCAAGTAATCTTATTTATTTTAGCTTGACAAATATGGTTCTACGAAAAGTTATGAAAGAGACTACAGCCATGGGCGTTTGGAAAACTTTAGAAGGAGACTATAAAACCAAGACTCTTCCTAAGTGCATCTACCTAAAAAAATCTTTGCAAGCTACAATATGGTGGAAAGAAAAATTATATAAGAGAATCGTGATACATTTCTAAAGTTGGTTGATGGTCTTGCAAATCTGAACATAAATGTATCTTATAAGGATCAAGCAATCCAAATACTAACCAGTCTTCCTCCTCAGTATGACGCATTAGTCCAAGGAATTGACAACGTCTTGCTTATGCTAAAGAAGCAGAGCTCAAAAAGAAAGGCTTATTCAAGCGTCCTAAGTCTAATTATGAAGGCTTAGATATCTTTAGAGGAAGGACAAACAAACGTTAAACAAGCAAGGAAGAAATAGACCAAAGAGCAAAGATTTTAGATTAAAATCAAAGAGGCAAGTTTCAGCCTAAGACTTAAGAGTATTGGGTATGTGGAAAAAAAGGTCATTTAAAAAAAAAAAATCCTATGATTTTAACTGCAAGTATGCATGATACTAAAGAATAATGGGTTCTTGACTCAGCTAGCACCTTTCACATTACACCAAACTGGGAAGTCTTATTTGATCTAGAAGACTTTGAAGGTGGCAAAGTACTTATGGGAAACAATACTGTTAGCAAGGTGAAAGGGATTGGAAAGCTAACTATTGTTAATCCAGACTAGCCTACTGTGGTGCTATCTAGGGTAAGGTACATGCCAATAATGGTTAGAAATTTGATTTCATGCGGCTAAATGGAGAAAATGGTTGCAAGTACACTGGTAAGGACTACAAGGTTACGATCTTCAAAGATGGCAAGACGGTGTTCTCTGCGGATTACAAAGACGGCTTGTATTACTTACAAAGAACCATAGTAAAAGCTGAAGCTAATGTTTCTAGAGCTGGTGTGAATCTCACAAACCGCTGGCCCTCAAGGCTTGGTCACATGAGTTTAAAGAACATGAATGTTCTAGTGAAGAATTGGTATCTAAATGAAAAACAAGTTCATACTTTGGAATTTCAGCGAAGTGTGTGTTCTTGGTAAAACTCTTAAGTTTCTATTTCTGAATGCTAAGCATGTCACTACAGAAATTCTTGGCAAGTACACTGGTGAGGACTACAAGGTTACGTTCTTCAAAGATGGCAAGAAGGTTTTTTTCAGCGAATTACAAAGATGACATGTATTACTTAGAAGGAACCATAGTAAAAGCTGAAGCTAACGTTTCTAGAGCTGATGCCAAACCGCTGGCACTCAAGGCTTGGTCACATGAGTTTAAATAACATGAATTTTCTAGTGAAGAATTGGTATCTAAATGAAAAACAAGTTCGTACTTTGGATTTCAGCGAAGTGTTTGTTCTTGGTAAAACTCTTAAGTTTCCATTTCTGAATGCTAAGCATGTCACTACAGAAATTCTTGGCTTTGTTCATAATGAGCTGTGGATTTTAGTGTCAAACAAAGAAAGATTATCAGGTTGTAAGTACTTCATAACGCTGATTGATGCTTTCTCTAAGAAGCTTTGGATTAGGTTTCTAAGATCTAAAGATGAGCCTTACGAGAACATCTCAGAGTGGAAGAAGCTTGTTAAAATTCAAACTGGAAAGAAGATTAAATGTCTAAAAACGGATAATAGGCTTTGAGTTTTGTAACAACTTGATGGACAAGATGTGTAAGGAAGTTGGAATCAAACGACATAGAACATATACTTATACTCCACTACAAAATGGAGTTGCAGAGTGTATGAAAAGAACCATTGCTAACAAGGTTCATTGTAGATTGGCTGAATCAGGTTTGCAAAAGAGATTTTGGGCTGAAGCGGCTTCAAAGGTTGTCTACTTGATTAATCAAACTCCAAATAAATAACTGATTTCAAGATACCAGAGGAAGTATGGTCTGGCGTTAAATGGAGTTCAATCATCCCAGAAGGTTTGGATGTGTTGCTTACGTGCACACAATCCAAAATAAAATGAGTCCTAGGGCACTAAAGGGAATCTTCATAGGTTATCCGTAAGGTACAAAGGATTATATGGGTTCTGTTACCAAAAGAAGAAAAGTCTACTATCAGCCGAAATTTTGTGTTTGATGAAGAAAGTATATATATGAAGTCTAAGGGAAAGGAAGTTGAAACTTCTCCTAAGGGTAAACGAGTTACATTCAAAGCAGACTTGATTCAGGGTCCTACTCGAGGAGGTTATATGGTTGAAATTTGTTTTACGTCAAGATCAGGAATACTGGTGAAGGTGGATCATCTTTGAACAAAGAAAGAGGCTCATATTATGAGGAAGATGAAGAACATATTGAACAAGAAGCAAAAGACACTGAGGGACCGCTAAGTGACTATCTTCTAGCTAAAGACCGAGTAAGAAGACAAATAAAGCCTCCTGCAATCTTTGAGATTGTGAGACTTTGTTCCATATGCTTTGACCAGTGCTGCATACATTGAGTTTGATGAACCACAATCTTATGAAGAGCCATGTATAGTTAAGATTAGAAGAAATAAAAAGCATCTATGGGGGATGAAAAAGACTCATTGGATAAGAATCACATGTGGGATCTTGTTGATAGGCCACCAAGCAGAAGATTGTGGGGGTGCAGATGGATCTGCAAGAAAAAGGAAGTTATTTCAGTCTGAGTTTGAAAGGAAGGATCTTGTACCAGCGGCTAGGATACTTGGAATAGATATCATACGTGATAGAAAGAAATGGGTGTTGAAACTGACTCAGGGAACGTACAATAAACAAGTGTTGAGAACATTTGGAATGGAGTTATGCGAACCCGTTTTTATATTGTCTAATGCACGTTTAAGCTGGAGAGTTAAACATATAAAGAATGGCTCACAGAATCAAATCTAATAGATTTTATTTCATACGCAAGCGCAGTAGGAAGCATTATGTATGCTAATGGTTCAAGGCCATACTTGCTTTTGTGGTTGGATTGGTAAGCAAATTTATGTCAAAGTCAAACCGTGAGCATTGAGAAGCTGTAAATGGATTCTAAAGTACATACATGGAGCTATAGAAGTGTGCTTAACCTTCACAAAGTCATGACACTTTGATGTGGAACTTTTTAGCGACTCAGATTTTGCTACTGATATTGAAAAGAGAAGATCAGTAACGGGTTATGTGTTCCACGTAGGAGGCAACACAGGCAGTTGAAGATCAAGACTACAACATGTCGTAGCTTTGTCTACAACATAGACCGAATACAATACATGGCTCTGTCATTATCTACGAAATAAGGTATATGGTTAAGGGAGTTTTTCAGTGAGATGGAGTTTAATTAAGAGTTTTTAAAGCTACACTTCCACTCACATAGTGTAGCTTTAACACAGTGAGTTGGAGATCAACACTACAGCATGTTGTAGCTTTGTCTACAACAGAGGCCAAGTACATGGCTCTATCAGAAGCCATGAACGAAGGTTTATGGCCAAGTACATGGCTCTATCAGAGTTTTTCAAGCTACACTACATAGTGCTATTTGCCTAGCTAAAAAATCAGTTCATTACGACAGGATTAAGCATGTGACTTCTAAGATACATTTTATCAGAGATATCATTGAGTTTGGGTTGGTTAAAGTTTAAAGATTCACATTACTATAAACCCAACAGATATGTTGACAAAGAGTTTAACAGATCATGCATTCGAGATGTGCTCGTGCTAGGGGTCATTTCCTTATCGCACTTATAGATATACACCGAGATGGTTTTGTTGTTTAGCCGTTTCAGAAAAGTAGTACATGAAAAGAAAAGAACAGAATTTGTTAGAGTTTTGTTCATGGATAAACAACAAGCTTACAAATGAAAATCAAGAGAATTTTTGAAGACTTACTCACTCAGTGGTTACTAGTTGGTCGCCAAAGAGATTCAGATATTCGTTATCTGGTGTAAACATTCAGAGATTCTTGTCAGAGTTATCTACTCTATCAAATGGTTAGAATTCATAGTTTGATAGGGACTTACAGATTCAAGGGCTGAGCTTTGAGGCTGAGGTTCGTCTGTCAACGAAAGAGTCATATTTTCCAGGATCTCCATTGGTGGGTTTGGATATCAGTGGTTTGCTCGGGGTGTTTGAAATCGGTGGGAAGAGAGAGAGAGAGAGAGAGAGAGAGAGTCGATGATTTGACTGTTTCGGTTTCATGGATAGGCTTGAAACGTTATGAGGTTCATGACTAGTTAAGGGTTCAAGAGGTTTCAGAAGAGGTTCGTCGTTTTCACAATGGCTGGTTGAGCCGGTGAGGCTGAGCTGGGGTGATCCATGCATGGGTTCGGGATGTCGGAACAAAGGAGAGTTTTTTGTTTTGGCGGATATGCGAAATGACCTAATCAACATGGTGGAGATTTGGGAAGCTGTGTCGTTTTAGGTCTAGGCTCAAGGGTCTATGGAAAAGCACATAAGCATTGGCCTAATTATGTATCAAACACATATGAGTCATTTGACAGAAACGGTGACATTTCAAGGTTGTTATAATGCGGGTCCCGTAATCTGTTAACAACTTCATCGTCTTCGTCATATACAGACAAGAAATTACAAAGTAGAGAGTTCGAAAAAATACAAAAGTTCGAGAGAAATTATTCACAAAGGAGGATAAAGCTGCCAATCAATTACTATGAGGTTCAGTTGCATTTTTTTGTCAACAGCTGTGTTTTTCTTTTGTATACTTATTTTATTATTATTTAATTTAAATATTTAGAATTATTTTAATAGTTTATAACACATCTGACTAATCTATATAATTTGATATGTCAAAAGTTAGTAGAAAATAGGTAACGAACCAACTAGTAATAATATTATTCAAAATTCTTTTACATTTGTATATCTTAAAATTGTTAAGCAACTAAGAACTAAATATTTATAATGTTTGTAAAATATTTGTTATTTCAAAAACCTGCATTATTGAAACTATATTTAATTGAAGTATATATATATATATATATATATATATATATATATATATAAGATGATTTAAAGTATTTTTATTATATTTATATATTATTTATATAATTAAAATATATATTTTAAATCTACTATTATTTTATTAATTGAACAATTATTCAATGCTGCAAATATTTCTTATCACCAATGAAATAATTTTTTGTAGCGCTTTTTATAGAAAATTACAATTGTTTCATAGCACACTCTAGTTCCGCACGAATCGCGCTACACCGTGGCAAATTTAATTTTGCATCGCTTTTATTATCAAATCCGGCTTCGATATTTGGAGCCATAATTTTAAATAAACCTGTTGACTTTTCTTCTGAGAACGAGAGAAACAAAACAAAAAACAAAAAAAAAACTATAACTTTTAGTATACGCAATCTTAAATCCCTTTCTAATTTAACATTTCCGAATTAATAAAAGCTTAGCTTTCAGAAAGATCAATAAATTAAAGACTAAGAAGCCAACGAAAGTTGACTAGATAATTTAATACAAACAAAGACCACGCAGGCATTCTCTGACATGTCATTCTAAAAGTACTATGTTATAGATCTGATGACAAATAAAAGTGTTATGTTGAAAAAGCCTGCAAAGATTAAGACATATTTTTGAGATAGTAATGGCTTTCCAGCAAAGAAAGAGTAGTAGAACCATCATGCCAGGAATGTCTGACGTAGTCTTTCCAGGGCAGGCTGACATGGAACAAACGGTGCCGCTCTCCATTCAGACCCACGTCCAAATAAATGTTGAGATGCTCCTGAGTTTAGACACCATTACATGTCTCAATATTAAAAACTTAAATTCCTTTTGCCCACGTCCAAATAAATGTTGAGCTGGTCGAGTTTAGACACCGTTACATGTCTCAGTATTAAAAACTTAAATTCCTTTTGCCCAAGTCCAAATAAATGTTGAGCTGGTCCGGAGTCTTTCACTATTACATGCCGAATGCAAAGCATTGTTATGGACCGGGAAATGTATATTTTTCAACACTGAGAGATGGTGTTTCTCATAAACCGTGCTGAACTGGCGATATTGATGTATACACACACCAATAGTGACATGCTTTCTAGCACCATTTCGACAATTTTTAATGATGTTTGACTTTTTTGTAATTTCATATCTAACATATTTCGAGAGCAATGGATTAGCACTCAGTGCACGCAGTTCTACGTCAAATATGATCTATGTTGATTTATTAGGAGGGGTTAGTGGGAGTATAATTAGAGTTGGTTGATTCTAAAAGTTAACAGATTTATTGAATTTGTAAAGACTTCTAAAAAGTTAGCCTTGTTTGAATTACTGAACCGGTGTAAGTAGATTAAATGCTTTTGAAAAAAACAAAGACCAAGCATGCAAATAGTTATATAAGTACGTTTACTACATAAATTAACTACACATTCACAATGACATCAATATGAAGATAGAAAGAAAAAGAATCATAGTTTTGAGAAAAATTCTAAAAAAAGTTTCTCTAAAATTGGAAAAACCTAACAAGTAAAAGAAGAATCTTTGTTTTTTGATTTGCCAAAGACCAAACCGATCAGTTTGAAATCTTGTGCGCCCAGAAACATACATTCACAATTTCAGGGCTTTGCATTTTTTCAGAGGAAGTAAGTGAGTGGTTCTTTTTTCCTTGAACCTCCTTCTCCATACAAATCATTCCATTGCTTCAGCTCATTCATTCCAGATCCTTTTGTTGCAAAACTAGCCGCCACCTGGAAAACCACACAACATATCTCTTAGTTAAGTTTTTTTCCCTTGTCTTTTCTTGTCGAAAAAGATATAAGATGCTTGACCTGGTTTTTAGCTTGTCTCATGTCTTCCATGTTCAAAGGTCTCAAAATAACCTCTCTCTCTCCTCAGATGCTTCTTCTTCTTCTTTTGGTTCTTCGATGCTTTTTCCTGCTTCTTCTCTCTTCTTCCTCTCCTAAGACCACCAAGCCATTTTCAAAATGTGCTGATACCTGAAGTTAACTCTTTATACCTGAACTTTCAATCTTTCCTGTTGAATTAGCTCTCTAACCGGTCTATAAGCAGCTGTAATGCATAAGTTCTGTTGAAAACAAATGTTTAACAAACAGTCAGCTTCCAAATATCAATGATTTTAAATGAGTTTTGAATTCTGGTTAGAGACGACAAAAACCTTGAGATCACTTCCACTGTAGCCTTCTGTCATCTGTCCAAGCTCATGGAAATCAAGGTTATCTGTCTTCTCTTTGGACAACAATGTTCTCAAGATCTTCTCTCTGCTCTCAGTAGAAGGAAGTCCCACCATTA
>JABAYD010018554.1:0-12500 GCA_014822095.1 Diplotaxis tenuifolia
ACAGAATAACAAAACTTTAAATACAAACATTTTAAAAGTTGTGTTACTATTCCATATTGTAGCTATATTAACCCTACGAATTTTACCTTAGTATATGTATATATATATATATTTCAACAACATGTTACAAACAGTTAAAATTTAAAGCCATTTTCGTTCAACTCAGATTTTTACGGTTTTGTTGATCAAAAATTAGCATATCAGAGTGTAACTCTTGGTTCCAAACTTTTCTCATCGACGACTATCTTTACATTAACCACAAGGCCTTTGGCATATATATTGCTTACAGCCTAAGTTCTTAAAGTAACCTTTTCTATATTTTTATAAAATTTGCCAAATTTTTATTGATGTTGTGTCAATTTTAAACACAACAAGATACTTTTTTTTCTTTCGTACCAAATGCAGTAATGTACTCAAAAGTAGTTTATTTTATTAAAATATCTAAGGGCTATATAAGTCGAGACAACATAGCTAGCAACTCATTGCAGATTGAAACCAAAACAAATATCTATACAAACACAATACATATTTGAAGAGACAAAGAAGAAGAGAATAACCCATTAGTAGTTTTCTTCAGCTACTACTTTCTTGAAAATATAAAAACAAGCCAAAAAAAATCAGATCAAGAATATGGGAGTTGGAGGAACATTAGAGTATATATCTGAGCTAATAGGAAATGGAGGAAGCCATAGCTATGGCAAGAGGAAGAAGAAGAAGCAGTTTCAGACAGTGGAGCTCAAAGTTAGAATGGATTGTGATGGTTGTGTCCTCAAGGTCAAAAACGCTCTATCTTCTCTAAAAGGTAACCTAACTACTTTTATAATCTAAATTAACATTTGGTTATCAAAATTCTCGTTCCATCCCTTATGAAATTAATGTGTACTACGCTACTTTGGTTTTTGTATTTTCGTTCACGTCCCGTTTTGCCTCACATACTTAACTCTATCCAAAACATATACATGTAAGGATGAATACACAAAGATAAACATTTTGTTCCATTTGTACAACATATTCAAAATCTTTTGATATATCTTCTCAGGGGTTAAATCGGTGGAGATAAACAAGAAGCAGCAAAAGGTGACGGTGAGTGGTTACGCGGAAGCGAGCAAGGTGTTGAAGAAGGCCAAAGCGACGGGGAAGAAGGCTGAGATATGGCCGTATGTTCCCTACAACTTGGTGGCTCAGCCGTACATAGCTCAGGCTTACGACAAGAAGGCACCGCCTGGTTACGTTAGAAAAGTCGACCCATACGTCACCACGGGAACGATGGCCGTTTACAACGATGACCCTTCTTACACTTCTATGTTTAGTGATGATAATCCTAATGCTTGCTCTATCATGTAATTATTAAATCACCAATAAAGGGGGTTTAAGATATATGTATAAATATGAGTTATATAGATATTGGTGTTTTTGGTTCAGGATTTTATCTTTTTTTTTGCATGTGCTTCTTGCTGGTGTTACAAGAATGTTAATTAATTTCAATAAATGTCTATTATATGGCCTAATCATTTGGACGTAGTGATCATGGATTATTTTTGGCTTTTGCTTTAGGGAGGTTTCATGCATGCTCTTTTTGGTACTCTCTTAGGAACTCATCAAAACTCCAACTCTTTTCAGTTTTTACCAACTCTCTCTTTATAGTATATAATTAAAAGAAAATTTCCAAAACAGTGGGTAGTAACGATCACATAAAACAAACTCATTGTGACATGACGACGATGAACAATCACATTGCAACTTGATACTAGACTATGTACATCATTGTGACACAGGCTGCAACAAATGACCTAGACTGAATCTAACCTAACACGCGCTTCTCCACCTTACATGATTTACCGAGGTCATAACTCAACCATATTTTAAACGCAGAGGAGATATGCCTTTGCTCTTCAAGTGCAAGCTATACTCATTGGGTTTTAGTTGGAAAATGTCAATGTTTACATATTATAAAATCTTGAATCTGGTGATATACATCATATACATATAGTTGTTTCTTCCTTTACAGAACGAAATAAGAACTGGCAGGCATCATCTTGTGTTACTTCCAGGGTAGATCTCAACAAAATTAATATCATATAGCAAAGTTGCATTGCCAGGTATGTTACAGTCACCTGCACAAACCAATACGACAGTCTCAAATATATCATTGCTAAGAGCATAGAGCAGAAACATATATAGAAAGGATGAATTGAGAAGTACCAGAAAAGCACCCTGCAGGTTCAGGTCCATAAGCTAACTGAGGTGGAATCTGAAGTTTACGCTTTCCCCCTGTAAACAAAACATGGTTTCAGTCTAATAAAAGAAGACATACTCTAAAAGTATAAGAAAATTAGACAAAACTACTTGCCTACTCGCATAGGAGGTACTCCTTCGCCTCCAAGAATCCCCTGGTCCAGACCTCTAATAACCTAATAACCACAAAGAGTAAGAAGCACCACGAAACTAGATAACATCAGTTATCTTTCTCAGGAGAACTCCTCCTATAAACATTGAAGATAATAGTAACCTGACTAAAATATACATTAATGTGTTAGGTTATACCTTGCCGACACCAATCCGCATAGTAAGTGGTCTTGCACGCTTATACGTACTGTCAAACAACGTTCCATCTGCAAACCTTGCCGTGTAATGGACCTGCCCCAACACCAAATTCTCAAACTTTGAACCAAAACTTTTTACAACAAAAAAAAATAATAATAATAATTAATCAAAATGTGTCCGTCCTAAAAACATGAACTTTGATAAAAACCCTTAACAGAGAGATTGTGGTTTGTATTACATTGACGAGCACGCCACGTGGAGCTTTGTCACCGAACCCCTCAGCAATATCGCAGAATCCAAGCCCCGATTTTGCGTAGCTGTATTCGCAGAGAGGGTCTCCAACAGTGGCGTAGTACTCTATCCTCGTTGCGTCTGCGTCCAGAGGCGTCAGTGAGAGAATCGTGGCTGCTAAAAACCCTAAACCCACTCCGAAAACGTTTCTCTTCGTGGCGGTGAAGCTCCTCTGTTTCTGCTGGCAATCGGTGGAAGAAGAAGAAGAAGAACAGAGACACGAGAATGACGAAGGAGAAGAAGAGATGGTGGGTCTGAAGGAACGTGTACAGAGTGATGATGTGAGTGTTAAAGTAGAAATCGCCATTGTTGGGATCTGAGCTCGTCTTCCTTCTCTATCTTCTTCCTTATCTGTGGGAAGTGGAAGCGTTTGGTCTTGAATCTTCAACTCGCAACAAACAAAACACAAAGTGGATTTGATTGTAGGACCCACCTGCCATGTAATACTTTTTTTTTTTTGTTATTTTGATTTTTGGTGAATCAAAATTTAGCGAATTATAAACATTTTCAACAATTAAATTATTGAGAGTGGATTAGACCGTGAACCAATTAAATTTCGACACCATTTCCTATTGTTGGGTGTTTCGTCATAATCCTTTGACATAATTATATTTAGACCAAACAGGCCATTAAAAGGAAGATACATTAGGGAAAGCTGAAAGTATTTAAAGCTAAAACAAAGTGTCAAAAAATAAAACCAGCTGCATTTTGAGAATTAAGCCACCGATATTTACATCAATTCTCTCTTAGCTGAAATAAACAACTACATGTAGTAGGAGTGTAGGACTAGGACTAGAACTGTGGAGTGAACTCAGTGAAGTCAAGTGAAAAAGGAAGTGACTTGACGTTAACTTTCTCCTTTAATCCCTAGGCAACGCAAACTCTAAAGGACCCATCCCATTTGTAACGGCTATCTCTATCCGTTTGTAATGGCTACTTCTATCTCCACAGAAAAGGAAATTTAAATTGTATTGGGCTCTGCTCTAAAACCATGGCTGCTGGCCTGTAAACATTTTCTTTTTTACACATGAACAAGCAAAATATATTCTCATCAAGTCTCATGATTTGTTATACGACCATCAACTTTTATGGTGAAAAAGAAGAGTGAGTTATATACAGTGGCTAATGACATTGTTGAAAAAATCATCTAACAAACATCTCTAAAGTGTAACTGTAACTAAAGATTAGAGAATTGAAAGTTACAAAGCTGAATAATCCTGGTCCACTTAATGAGAAAAAGTTTAATTAGGGAGATGGAAAATCATCTAACAAACATCTCTGAAGTGTATATTGATTATCTGTATATACTGGACCAGGATTATTCAGTTTTGTAACTTTCAATTCTCTAATCTTTAGTTACACTTCAGAGATGTTTGTTAGATGATTTTCCCAATTCTCTAACAAACATCTCTGAAGTTTAATTATCTGCATATACGGTATGTTCCATTTTGTATTCAATTTCTTCTACTTGGAATTTAGCATCAAATTTCAAATCTCAAACGGAATATTTTACCAAAACAAAAAAGCTCCAACGGAATTACATATCATAATGGGAACTTGACTTTTGAATGTTAATGATGCTAAGAAGACACCAAAGAAAGACTAGGCACATGGGAGAACAGTTTTGCTCAAATTTCAAATCACCACGACTATAAAAAAAGCTATGCACTATCTAATATATAAATATAATTATATATCCAGAATCCAGCGGCCGTAGACGATTCCACAAATTTCGCCATCATCCACTCTAATACTATAAGAATATATATAGAAATAAAATATGATTTAAATGTAATCCAACTACTAACAAATACTTACCAACAAGAGGTACTATGGAAAACCAAGGTAAAACAAAATGAGAAGAATGGATTAACTGGTTTTGAAAGAACCATACAATTTAAATAATAATTCAAAAGTGTTCAATCTTACGAAAATATACAGAATCATAAACTAGTAACTTAATTAATCATCCTATACATACTATGTTTAATTTGTTGAAATGAATATGCATATGCCAAGAGGTTATGTTCAAGAGGTTATAAACACTTCTATGTTTTTTGGTCGGAAGATGAACATAACCGAGTACTGTCATTATTATGATCATGATCGGAATCACCGTAACCTCCATTTTCACCCGTGGTAATGTTCCCGTTTGCTACTGTGGTCGTCGTCAGAGAAGTAATAGATCGACTCTGCAACATACCAAGACCAAACTGGTCGTGATCATTGCTTCTAGGGTTTGAAATCTGAGCTTGAAGAAGAGACTGTAGATTCATATTCTCAAAACTGTTTTTAGGGTTTTGGTATTGCTGAATCTGTGATCCGGATTGGAGAGGCGACGTTGGGAGGAGTTTTTCAGCGAAAGGTCGTAAGAAGCTGTTGTTGTTGCTGTTGTACGAGTTTGGCGATGAAGAAGACAAGCCGAGCAAAGTGTTGAGGCGCGTGGTGTTCGCGATGGAGTTGTTGTTGAATAGCGGCGATGGGATTCCGGTGAATTCTTGAACCATCGCTCGGAAATTCGAAGTATCCGTCGTTAGAACCGTCGTTGGTGCTCGCCTTGATGCTCGAGATCTTTTCTTGGTTTTCTTGATTACTCCTACGTAGTTAGGAGGAACTGATGACGTGGTGGAGAAGGTTCGGAGTTCGGGTTGAGTAACCGGGTCGGATTGTTGGTTTATAGACACGAAACCATTATTGTTATTATTGAAGTAATTTTGTGGTATTAAAGAGTTGTTGTGGTCGAAGTGAAGGGGGATGTGGTGGTTTTGTTGCGGCGGAGGTAAGGATGCCACGTGGTGGCTGTAGTAGTCGAAGAAAGCTGAGATGGATTGATCAGCGGCGCGTGAATCGTATTCTCCTCCTCCTCCTCCTCCTCCGCTTGAAGATTGCATGCTACTACTATTACCAGACTCCATCATCCTTCTGACCAAACAAAAAATACAAAACTTTTTGGGTATGATTTTTAGTGAGAAAAAACGTAAGAAGTTATTTGGATGAAACAGATACTCCAGTTAAGGAGTTTATCAAATAGGGTATTGCCGTAAATAAGACATTTGGTTTGTCACGATTATTTTTAATTATTGTATTTTGTTTTTTTCTGTGGGAAAAATATAGGGAAGGTGAACTCGCATTAAGTGGTTCCACCACCACCATCCACTATTGTCTACTCCTTTTTTTCGGTGTGCACCAGACTATTGTCTACTCTATATATTATATACATGTAACTAAGGTTTGGTTTAAATTAAATTTATGCAATTTTGGTGTAGTCAAATTCAGTTTGATTGAAGATTTTCTAGTTTGGATCATGTTTTTTTTTCAACTACTCTAGGAGAATATGTCAATACATCATATGATGGTATTAACTTAGCTCGTATGTCTTCTTTTTTTGTAGAACAAAGCTTCTATTCTATATGTTGGTAAGTGTTGCTTACCTTTCTTTGTTATTTGTGGGTATGTAAACATGAAAGTAAAAACGTTATAAAAGTAAAACACTTATCTAAGCCTTTAAAATATGTAAAATACAATATTTTGCTCTTATTGTTCTTAAAGATATTTATAACATTAATATATTTTTTAATATTATTACATATGTAATTAGGGAAACAATGATTAAAAGGATATGGGCTGTTTAATTTATTATCTGCTAATCTATTACATGATATCATAATTAGGTCAGTTAGCTTGGACCAGATTAAAGAATGTGTATCAGAATAATTAGATGCATCATATAACTACGATAGAACTGTTGGATTCTTTTTCAATTTTTCATTGAGTACCAACAAAAAAAAATTTAAATCAAAATGTGGATAAGCATATAAGTGACCCTTGCTATTTATTTGTTTTCACCTGCTTAGTTTGCAAATTAACTCTATTGATAAAGAATAATATATGGTTTGAGTGAATTGGATAGAAAAGTTTGGTCGGAAAATAAGAATCACATACTATTAAAATTTAATGCTTAAATATAATAATACACATATACGGGGTCGGGAACCAAAATGACATAACCGTATTTTCACTTTACCTATACGGCTTATGTTTGGTTGGTTACCCACACTCATTTACAAATCTTGTCGATTTTCACTTTGTATATAAATGTTTTAAAATTATAGCTGGACGCTAAAATATGAAATTTATAATCCCTGTATGGGCAAAAGGAAAAGACCTACAGTAAAGATTCAACAATTAACTTCGATCAGCGCAATGATGACGATCAAAACCATCATCACTTAATTAAATGTTGTCTGAGTCTATGTATTTTATGAGTGGTTATCATAGTAACCAATGTTATATGCTTTTTGTTTTGTCAACAACCAATGTTACATGCTACTCTAAACAATGCATTGTTATGAAAGTTCTACATATTGAGTATTGATATATACACACTATATTTTATAAATTTCGTAATAAATGGTGCCAAAAGTATGTAGTTTATAACCAAAATAACAAGAGTTTTTTTTTGGGTCAGAACAACAGGTTCTAGACATCGTGTTATGTGACTCGGTCTAGGAACAAGTACAAGCAACTTTTAGGTTACTAGACATCAAAATCTCTAACGGTAATTTTTTGAGTTTTATGTTCGGCGATTTTTTTTTTCATGTGTTTCAAAAAAAAAATGTTCGCCGATTTCTTGTTCTTTTTTTTGTCGACATCGTTTGAGTTAACATGCAAAAGTTAATGTTGATACAAACTTCTATAGATTTTGCTTAAATTGAGAAGATATGAGATATCGTTCTGTTGACCAAAAAAAAAAGAGATATCGTTTTAAGAAAAGATCGAAGGAATATTCGTCAAGCACGTGTGATGGAAAGGTGAGATGATAGTGATAGGTTAATTGAATTAGGATGATCGCAGGACACAATCGGACAAAAAGTCACGGAGATGAACAGTTACAAATAGACAGAGAAGTCTACCGAAATCATACATAAAATATGATGAAGACATATATTAATAACTTAAAATTGATAACCATAGTTGCAGGAAGAAAAGGAAGAGCAAAATCGTCTAATGTTAATTGACTTCTAGACGAACAAAATTCAAAAGCATCGTAGTGGTTTCTTTCTGTGAACAACTCTCGTTAAGGTTTTCTCAAAATGTGTCACTGTGAAACGGAAGTAACTTCTTTAAGAACCTCTTGTGAGAGGTCATCTGGATTATACTCAACCCCAAAGCACCTCACAACTTCCATCTTCGGATTCAACAGGTACCTATTATAGACCCAACACATCAACATTTTATCACTCTTTTTTCTTATAAACAAAAAAAAAAAGAACTTTATATGGTATTTGAACAAGGTTCCTTACATGTTGTGACAAGTACCAACGAGATAATCGTCTCCATCTTCTTGGACCTTCTTGAAATAAACACGATACTCTTGTGCCATTTGCCTAATTGCACTTGGAGATCCGGTCAAACCAAGTATTCTACTGTCAAATTCTGTAAGTAAAAGAAAAAGGTTATGAGCAACGCAACGTCAGAGAAAATTTAAAGTAGCTGGAATAAAGCCGCGGACCTTTCAAGTAGGCGTGGAGATGAGAAGGTGAATCTCGTAAAGGGTCAAGAGTGACAAAGACAGGCAGAATCTTCTGGTCATGAGTAGACTCTGCTTCCATCAAGACAAGACATGATTAGTAATTAAAATATCATAGAAACTGATGAAAAACTGCTCGAGCTTTGACTCAAATTTTACCTAGTTGATGAACAGCTTTGGACATCATTTTCAATTGGTCGGGTCCAACATCAGGGGAAAACGAGTATCCAAAGTAGAGCAGAACCCATTTACCACAAAAGTCTTTCTCGTTGACAATCTTGTTTTGTGTACTCATAAGCGTGAATGGACCTCCGATGATTGGACCTTTGACAGTTGTATTAGAACCACAGCCACAACCGCTAGTGCTGCTCGTTATACCTGTACGTAGAATCAGAAAAAAAAAGGTGGCTGCAGTAAGCAAGAGAAAATATCTAAAATAATTCAAAAACAAATGAAAGCAACAAAATAGTTTAAAAAGCAAAATACAGCAGCGTAGCGAAGACGTGAGCGTGGATAAGTTTGAGTTCCTATAAGCAACTGAGGGTTAGCATCTGTCTTTCCATGGCTCCGTCTTGTTGATTTACTGTAACTGAATGATTGAATCCGTTTCCTACATTTTTTTTAAATATTGAAGATGATCAAATACTGCTTTGAAGTCAATTTCCAGAGCAAAGTGATAGATATTAGGGTTTTAAGAATATAACTAACCCTCTGAGAATATTTGCAGCACCATATTTGCAGGAAAGATGAAGGCGGCGAGCAACAAACATTGTATGTTCTTACTTCTAATTTTTTTTTTTGCTTTTTCAAATCATTCCAAAGCTCAGACCTAGTATTCTGTGGAATCGTTTTCTTTGGTGATAAGCCAAAAGAAAATAAATATTATTTACTTTCTGCCCAAGTTCTTTTTCGTGTTTTTTTTTTAATGTTTTAATGGTTGACTCAGTATATTATTGACTCAGTATATTATTAAATAAAAAAACAAATGTATATACAGACTCCCTAACAAATCGTGTTATGCCCTAATTACTAATGAAAAGTTGAAAACCTAGAGCGTTCAAGACGCCGTCACTGCGGCTATGAATTTGGAAATAGAACCACCGTGCAAAAAGAAGAAACAGGAGGAACCATCTCATCCATCGTTTTTGTCGCTTCCAGATGAAATCATTCTGAACTGCTTAGCACGAATATCGAAATCTTACTACCCTAAACTCTCCCTCGTCTCAAAAACCTTTCGCTCTCTCATCCTATCCTTTGAGCTCAACCAAGCCCGATTTCACCACCATACATCAGAAGCCTCCTTTCATATCTGCTTACACCTTCCCGGCTTTCCTCTTCCCTCATATTGGTTCACTCTCTGGATAAAACCCGAGGAGAAGAAGAAGAAGAAGTCTGCCTTGGTACAAGTGCCCTCTTCCTATGCTCCTAGAGAACCACCGTTATTCCTTACGGTTGGTTCAGATGTCTATGCATTTAGACAAGTCTATCCCCCGTCCCCCGTCATGTTTGTCGGCAAAAAGAGGACTTTTATGTTGCGTTATGCTCCCAGTATGACCGTAGCTCGGTCGAATCCCGGTGCGTGCGTCCTAGATGGGAAGATATACGTAGTAGGAGGTTGCGCGGCTAATGAATCCCTCGAGTGTTGGGGTGAGGTTTTCGATACAAAGACTCAAACATGGGAACCTTTACCTGACCCTGGAACCGAGCTACGCTTCTCTAGAGTCATAAGAAAATTACAGATTACCCAAGGAAAGATTTACGTTAGGAGCAACGAGGAAAAAGACTCAGTTTATGATCCGAAAAAAACGTGAATGGAACGTTGCAGCAAAAGCACCCGTGGATGATAGCAAGTGCATGATAGGTAACATATTATACTCTTGTCGTACGAAAAGTTGCATGTGGTACGATAGAGAGTCTAACCAGTGGAAACCGGTCAAGGGTTTGTCTACACTGAATAAGAGTCGTCGTCGTGGCTTGATTGAAACAGCTAACCTCAATGGGAAACTCATAGTCTTGTGGGACAAGTTTGTACATGGTGGTCGTCATTGTCAAGAGAAGATTATTTGTTGTGCGTTAGTTGCTCTTGAAAAACGCCAAGATGGTCAAGTTTGGGGAAATGTTGAGTGGTCTAATGCTCTGCTTAGAGTTCCCAGTTCATACGTTTTCTTGCGTTCTTCAGTGATAAGGTCTTGATCAATCGCCATCATGTTTTCTTTCTCAACTGTGTGCTTTTACACACACACACACATATTACATATATATATATATATATATAGATATGCTATTTGGAATCTCTCTATATATAGTTTAAAATCATTGGCAACATCAACGATGATTATGCATTCATTAAATCTGTTACATAGTTTAGCGTGACACTATGCCACTTTATTTTTTCTGTCTCTGTCTAGTATTGAATTTAAAGGTTAGGATTCCCGACATGAGCGAGTCCATCAAGATCATTATTTAAAATGAAGCTGTTGCTGTTCGAGCTTCAGGGTGATGAAAAAGACAGGACAAGTGATTTCTTTCTTTTCTTGAAATAGATTATATGGGCATTGGTTTGGCTTGATGGTTATGTTATATTGCGGGAACCCATTAAAGGGGTCTATATATATAGCTTGATCTCGTACGTTACTGGTCAAAGTGGACTGATTCTGACGCTTCTTGATGTGTCTGGACCGCCACTGCTCAGGTTGCTCTACATAAAGAGTTGAACTGTTGTTTGTTGGTGGCCAACGTTGGAGTTTTTTTTTTGTTATCCTCTAAGCTCACTTTAAAACAATTAAAGCGTCCTTCTCGTCTGCTAACAGTTGGCCAATTATCCTCTTCCCTCCTGTTTCAGCCTCTGGATTAAACCTGATCAAACCCTAACCAACGACCTCGGGAAGAAGGCTACCTGATCCAAATCCTAACCAAGGGCAGTGTATGATTCCGTTGTGGATTTGAGAAACGATCAGTTAGGCAAATACCTGAATAGTGAATACCAACAAGTGAGGCAAATTGGCCATTTGCACCGATCAATGAATTTTCTTTTCACAATCTATCTTAATAAAAACAAGCCAAGCCCATATATGTAAATGGAAAGCTTAGAAAATAAAGGCTGATATGTCAGCCCACTTACTGGAGAAAACTCAAGTTTGGATGTAAATTCTAAGGACAGATTATTCTATTTGCTCCTTTTGTACTAAAGGTTCTTCTATTTTACTAGAGGTTCTACGTAAATAATAACCGAGATTTGGACAGTCAAACTCACTTTGAATCAAAAATATATTTAAAACATAATAATAATTTGACAACCTCTTCACATTTTTTTTTGTTATTCGTACTACTAATTTACTCAATGAAATTTTTCTAGACCCAGTTGGAGTTGGATACAAGAGGTTTCTGATACCGCTTAAAAGCCGAAAAACTATAAGACCAATACAAACGTTTTCTCCTATGACTCCACATGGTCTCGTTGGAACTCATGGCTCTGTTAGTAATCTCTTGATTTGTGTTTTTTATATGGTTCTTGTACTTTCTTCCTTGGCCACATTCGTCAAATAAATACTGGTATCTTATTTGATTTATTTAGTTAAAATCCCATCAATCATCCACTAATTAAAATCATTTAAACTTCGTAAATAAACAATTTTAACTAACACCACAACAAATTTTCCTCCTATCTTTAAGAAGGTGTCAGGGAGGATTGTTAAGTAAAAGATCGACACACAAGTTCTGCTCCCTATAATGAGGGCATCTGAGTCACATGCTTCCACATGCCACCAAAGAGTTTGGAACTTCCCATACAAATATACATTAACAGATGTGGCATGCCGCATGATGAAACATATCATTCAGAGAACACGTGTTGCGAAGTAATTCATGAAAACACCATAAAAAGGGAATCTTGGTCATGTGAACTGCCCCTGGGCATTTTTATTTGACAAATGTTAATATCTTTCTTTTATTGTATGGGAACATCAAATGAGGTATTATAAATTTATAATAGATGGTACAAAGTATATATGGCTGGTCTTTTTTTTTTGGCACAAACATAATTTCATAAAATAGAAAGAGGTCTCAGGCTCAAGTTCGACAAGCCCAAAGAGGTTAAACAACATGAATATTAAAGATGAATATTAGAGATAGAGAA
>JABAYD010018571.1:0-11306 GCA_014822095.1 Diplotaxis tenuifolia
TTTGGTGTGTGTCAAAATAAGGACGAAACACATCACCTTCCCCTTTCCACAAGACCACATCGTCTTCCTCTGAAAGCCCCCGCGCTCTCAACTTTAAGATCTCTTGATCTATGGAGATCAAGTGTTCTGCTTTGTGCCGACGACTACGGTAATGCTGAACTACAAATTCGACGGTGGCATTTAAGCTAATTCCTAGCGCTATGCAACCTTGTAGTTGTGTGAGATCCATAAACCTCCCCAACGGTGACCACTCATCAAACCAAAAAGAAGTTGTGGTACCACTTCCTATTTCAACTCGTACAAAATATTTAGCCAGAGCTCTGTACTTCAGCAGCTTCTTCCAAATCCAAGAGCCAAGAGAACTCGTTTCACTGATACTCCAGAATGAGCCTTTTCGAATCAGATACCTCTTTACCCATTTTACCCATAACGTAGTCTGTGACAGAATACGCCATATGAGCTTTAAACAACATACCTTATTTGTTTCCGACAGTGACCGTAATCCTAACCCTCCTTCTTCTTTCGGCCTGCAAACATTGTCCCAAGATATTTTTGCTTTTGTTGTACTCATCGCTTGACCAGACCATAAGAACGAGGAACAGATTTGGTCTATCTCCTTGATGCATTGCTTCGGAAGCCGATAAACAGACATCCAAAAATTGGTGATACTGTGGATCACAGAGCCAATAAGTTGTAGGCGACCTGCAAACGAGAGCTGCCGCGCTGTCCAAGATGTTATCCGTTTTTTTACTCTGTTTATAAGAGGGGAGTATTCGCTAGACGTCATGCGCTTTGTTAGGAGTGGGACTCCCAGATAACGAACCGGAAGTGTCCCTACCTCAAAAGGAAACTGCTCCAGGATAGCCTCTCTGTCAACACATACCCCAGCTAGAAACATCGTAGATTTTTCCAGACTAATATGTAAGCCTGACATTGCTGCGAAATCCTTAAAAACCTGGAGAATCCCTTCCACCGAGCTATTTTTACCATCTGAGAAAACTAATAAATCATCAGCGAAGCATAGATGAGTTAACTGAACCTCTTGACAGTATGGATGATATCCTATCCTCTTTTCCATTGCAGCTCTGTTAAGTAACTTTGACAGAACTTCCATAAAAATCACAAACAAATATGGGGAGAAGGAGCAGCCTTGGCGAACACCTCTAGTACTGTTAAAATATCCAGCCAACTCTCCATTGATCTGAACAGAAAAGGAGACCAGTTCAATGCACTTTTTCACCCATGTGATGAACTTTTCCGGGAGATTTATCGCATATAGAATAGATAGCAAAAAAGGCAATTGAACTGAATCAAAAGCTTTAGAGATATCAATCTTTACCGCACATCTAGAAGATATTGTTGGTTTATGATAGCTTTTGACGAGCTCTGATGCGAGCAACACATTCTCCATAAGTAACCGATCCTTGACGAATGCGGACTGATTTGTAGAGATGAATTTGGGGAGTATCTTTTTCCGCCTGTTCGCCAG
This sequence comes from Diplotaxis tenuifolia, assembly GCA_014822095.1. Classification (NCBI taxonomy): domain Eukaryota; kingdom Viridiplantae; phylum Streptophyta; class Magnoliopsida; order Brassicales; family Brassicaceae; genus Diplotaxis; species Diplotaxis tenuifolia. The sequence goes on from JABAYD010018571.1 coordinate 1,490, forward strand.
AATTTTTGAAAGTACCTTATATAAGACGTTGCAACATGAGATGGGTCTGTAATCTCCCATTCTTATTGCTTCATCCTTCTTTGGTATTAGGGCCAAGATAGTTGAGTTAATGCCCTTGGGTAGAAAGCCTTTTGTAAAGAAAGACTGAACTGCTATGACGAAATCTTGTCCAATGACTGGCCAAGCTGATTTGTAGAATTCACAAGTAAAACCATCAGGCCCCGGAGACTTGTTGTTTGCCATTGCAAAAAGAACTTTTTTAATCTCCTCCTCTGATACCTCCATATCTAAACACCGCATGTCTGTTTCATCACATTCAAACCCCTGAAGTATTCTAAGCTCAGCTTCAGATATACCCACATAATCATCCGGTTTATGAGATAAGAAGCGAGAGAAATGATTCACAGCTTCCTCTTTGATTTCCTCTAGATTTTTTGCTATTGTACCATCTGCTCTATGGATCTCCCTGATCGCATTACGAACCTCTCTAACTTTAGCAGCTCTGTGGAATTGTTTATTATTGCCGTCACCTATTTCCAACCAATGCACTTTAGCCTTTTGACTTAAAATTTTCTCCTCCAGTGTAGACAAAAAGTTCCAGCGATCGTAGGCTAGGGATTCCTCCTTCATATTTTCCTGAGTTGGGTTAGTCAAGGTAGTACTTTGGCGATCGCAGAGGAATTTCCACGCTTCCTTTGTCTTCTTCTCAATTTCTCCTATGTGATCCTTACTCAGTTTCCTTAGAATGGGTTTTAACTGCTTCAACTTCTTGGACAGACGATGCATAGCAAAGGTAGAGTTAAAAAGAGGTTCCATAGTAGTCCAGAACTCTTGTATCAATGGAAGGAATTCTGGAAAGTCAGCAACAACATTGATGAACTTAAAAGGTTTCCGAGCTTTAGCCACCCCTTCTTGTATCATAATCCTACAGCGCAAATGGTCAGAGCATCCTCCTGCCTCAAATACGCAATATGCTTGAGGGAACCTCTGCAACCATGTGTCATTCATCAAGGTTCGATCTAGTTTCTTGCATATCAAGTCATTATCCCTTTTATTGCTCCAAGTGAGCTTGGGACCCTGATAAGACATGTCCAATAGCAAGCAATAATTGGCTACGCTTTGGAATTCTCTCATCCCATTAGATGCCAAAGACATGTCTTCATTCCCTGAGTGCTCATCCTCATCCAATATCTCGTTAAAATCTCCAAAGACCAACCATGGATTGTTTCGTATGAGAGGCGAGTCCTGATGAGATTTCAGGTCCTGCCAAAGTACTCTTCTCTCTTCTACTGTGTTACCAGCATAAATGAAAGAACAAAAGATTTCTTCAGACATCTCTTCCAGTAAAATAGCACAAGTAATAACTTTTTTTATATACAAACTTTTAGTTTATGCCAAAATCCGCACAAATAACTTTATTTTTAAATTTTAAAATAATTGCTATAAAACCATAAATGATATCAGTTTCTGTTTCACGGTTTGATTTAGATTTAAATAAAACAAATATAATATCGTGTTGATGTAGTTTTTTATTAAAAAAAATATGTTGTTTTGTTCTTCTTCTCAAATTGAAGATTAGGTTTTTATCTTTGGTTTTAGGATACAGACCATCAAAATCGTATTTATTTTCTAATTCAAAAAACACATATTAGAAATCATAAAATGATCCAAAATAAGTCACAATGACGGTGTGTCATAAAACAAAACGGCGTTAAATTCGTATTACTTAATCTAAATTAAACTGACTACGCACTTGTTAATGGATACTAACATCATTTATGGTTTAATGGAAATTAGTTTAAAACTGATAGTTCGTGTATAAAATTCCAAAAACATAATTGTTCGTGTGAATTTTAGCATGATCTAAAAGTTCGTGTATAAAATAAATAAAAAACAAAATAATCCATATGGATTTTGGCATGGGCTAAAAGTTCGTGCATAAAAAAAATAGAGCAATTAATCGATGGGAGAATCAACCATTTTCTTAAAATATTAAACAATGTAATAATAAAACTAGAAATATGACAACATTTTGGAAATTTCAAAATATATTTAATTATTGTTTCAAAAATAATAATTCAATTTTTCTTATTATACAAATTTTATTACAATTTTGTAAAAATTTATGCATTCATCTTAAAAAGGGATTTTTAATATTAATATCATTAATTTCTTTTGATATCTACAAATATTTGAAATACTATTTAGTTTCACGTTTTGGTAGTCCACATCAACGTAGAATATCAGATCGAGTGCTTGTAGAATATAGGGACCGGGTATATGATGCGATATAGATAAATTAACCAAAAAAGCATTTCAATACAATATAATTTTATTGTTGGTGATATCTAAGACCATCTTTAATGAGAGTTTTACCCATTGGAATTCTAAAAACTCATATTTGTGTATGTAAAAATTATATATGCATATATAATCTTTAGTCTAAGGGATATATTCTTAGGGTTATCAGGTGGACCATACAGATGACGTCAAATCTGATGCTATTCGGCTTTGATCGAAATATTCAAGAGAAGTTGAGATATTATAGCTACATATGTATATGTGTGTGTATATATATAATTTATAATTATCAACCAATATCACAATTTATTTTTTTAAAAATTAAATATTCTCTTTAACATTTTTAACCACCAAAAATATTATATTAATCAACATAAAATAAATAATTTCAGAAATGACAGTAGAATTTTCATTTAAACTACAAAAATTATTAAACATAATATTATTATATTAAATTAGTAGTTTCATATTTTATTTACATCTCAATAGTATTTTTATAAACATATGCATTAATATTATTAATTATCATTAAATCATTGATGGACTTGTTAATAAACCAATCACAAATATCTCTTTTTTGGTCAAACACCAATCATAAATGTATCTAAAAACACATATTTTCAATCATATGTTGATCTTATGAAATTTTTAATAACTCTTGAAACTCATAACGACTTACAATAGGCAAACTCTGCATTTGCACTCACGACTGTTGTGTTTAAACTTGTAACACTTTGAATTATCGTGATCAAATTTTTAAGAAAATCCATTTGAGAGAATTGCACATTTTTATATTAATTTAATTTTTCAAAAACAAATACTTTAAATTACCAACCTGTTATCGGTGACAATTTCAGATAACCGTATCCATGGATGGGTTTTTCTTAGTCACTTCTCTAATCTTTTTTTTGGAAGAAAATTATCTATATCTGATTCACTTTAGAGCATCCGCAATAGAAATCAAAATAGAATTTTTAGGAAAAAAATAATTAAATAATTAGTGAATTCCACAAAAATCTAAAAATTCTATAAAAAAAATAAATAAGAATTTTTTTTCTTAGTGAATCTTTATATGTGACAATCCGCGATTCGTTTTTAGACTAAAAACATTTTTTCTAATGACTTCAATGCATTATCACCATTACGGATGTTCTTAGATTCTAACTGAACTCTCTTCGTCAGGTAATTTGCCTATATAGACACACATACCAAAGTCTTACAAAAAAAAAAGACACACATACCACTTTCTTCTCACCCAAAACAAACTAGAGACCAACAAAATTAAAAATCCTACTTGAAAATGGGTCTAACGTCACTTGAAGGTTCGTTATATATATATATATATATATATAACTTTCTTACATATTATAAACTTATTACATATATGTTTAATTAGTTATTGTCTATATATATGTTTGTTCATTTGCATGTATCCTATCTAGACAACATAAAATATCAAGCAAAGAAACGCAACAACACTCACTTCATGTTGGTTGATGGAATGTCAAACCTAATGACTGAAAAAGTTAACCAATGTAAGTCATTGGATTTCCAAGCTTTTGGTATCAAATGGTGAGTCACAGTTACTGAACACGGGTTTGCATTTTAGTTTAACAAGATTAATACTTGTCTTGTTTTTAAGAGGACATGGTGTTTGACCCAGAGAAATTAATAAAATTAATAAAATTTTAAATTTTAAAAATTATTAATTTATAAAAAATTTACTGTATACATTTGATTTACCATAATATATATTCATCGTGTTGGCTCGAAAATGGCGATAGGAAGTTGGCTATTCGCTCAGATGTTGCCAAGGACTACATATCCATTTTTCTGCATATCACCGATGAACAGTGTACCGGTTCTAACTGGGGAGTCAACTGCAGTGTCAAACTCAGCGTAGTCTCTCAGACTGCAGCACCTGATATATGCGAGCGTAAATATTAATTTTCACAAGTATTGGTTAGTGATTATTTTGACGTTTTTTTTTTATCTTTGGTTCTGTGATATATGTTGTCTTATCAGCGTTGAAGTTAGACTTCGACTCAAAGCATGGTTCATGGGGTCTAGGCAGCTTCATCTCACAAGAGGTGTTGAAGGAAAATTATCTTGTGAACGACAAAGCGGTTTTCTGTGCCAAGATCACCGGAGTCAAACCAAGATTCCTCAATGTCACCAGTATCTCTCGAACCATTGGGACAGCAGAACGCCTTAAGCTCATGGAGGTTCCTCGGAATAACTCTAGATTCACATGGAAGATCACTCAGTTTTCCTCCTTCGATGGTGAACATCATTCGTCTTGTGAGTTCACAGTTGGACCACGGAGATGGTATGCCAAGTTTTATTTCCCTTTATTTAAATTTATTATATATTATGGTTGAATACGCCCAAATATATATATTAATTGACTAAGTTATGCATAATTTACAAATAATTAATGTTACAAATAACGACAATACTAGAGGGAAATAAAATCTTATGTCATATTAAGAAGTATATCTTATACAGATGTGCGTTTTCTATTTCAACCAGGTATTTAGAGATGTACCCTAAAGGATACTTAGAGGGAAAAGGAAATTCGTTGTCTTTGTTACTGCATTCGTCCGACTTTGTGAGCAAAGTTCCTGTGAAAGCAACAACGGCCATCTTTAAGCTGCGAGTGTTAGATCAATTCAAGCGCAAGCACCATGAAGAGACCGTGCATTGGTTTAGTTCCTCCAATGGTTGCTGCGGGCGGATGAAGTTTTTGGCGCTAGAGGAACTCTACAAAACTTCAAACGGATTTCTGGTGAATGATGCAATTTATATTGGGGTTGAGTTCTTATTTCTCTCCACACATGAGTATCTCTGATGCGCTTTGATGGATTCGATCAAGACCACAAGAAAAATACCTCAGGCTCAGGATGAGGATCTTATCTACCTAAAAAATAAAACAAAAAGCAACAGATCAAATCAGTTGATATGCATGACAAACATTCATCTGTATCCGTTGCTATGTACGAGCTAGTAAGCGTGTACCTGCCTTTCTTATCTGTGAAGATATCTATATATTTGTTTGTGTATTTTATATATTTGTTAGACCATGCGCATCAGCAATACCCTCTATTCCCGATTTCCAATGTGTTTTATTATTATTTTATTTTATATTTTCATTTGATTTTTTTTAAATTATAATCGAACCTATCGCTGGCCGCCACGTATGATGGGTCCCCAGAACAGTAACGTACCTCATCGAAAACAATTCTTAGCTAAAGATTTTTCGAACACAATAACCAACACTGACAATATTTTAATATTTTTTTTTAGAAATGTGGACTAAGGATTTATGTTGTTCTCCCATTGCACTTGTTCTCACTGCTCATAGACCTACCATTTAAAATAATATCCATGGGTTAATTTTTTTCTAAATGAATTAACACCAATCCTCCACAATCATTAACACCAATCCTCCACAATCTTTTAAAGAGAAACTTTGACATGAATTTCTTAAAATATTTTAGACTATCTCTTTATAATATAATATATAAATGCATTGAAAATTTATAACTAAAATATTTTTGATAATAATGTTCTAAGGGTAGTTAGTAGACTGGTGATTGCTAGAAGCACATGATTGATCAAGTTCAATGTGCACTGAAGGATGCACTGAAGTCAGAGAAAAATGTTTTCAGAAAAGAAAAAAAAAATTGTTTTCAGAAAAAAACTGCAACTAAACCAGTTAATACACATTCACTTTTCTTGAGAAAGGGCTAATACACATTCACTTCCCTTAAAACAAAACAAAATTTTAGAATTCTAAAAATATAAAAACGGTATGTAGAATTCAAACATGCAATTATTCCGAAACAGGTACTTCGTAACAATTTACACATTCAAGTCCATTGAATCTAAAGATGTATGTGCGTTACATGTTGACAACTTAGAAAATTAAAATTATAACTTTTAATTAAATCAAAATGAAAATTAAAATATTGGTAAGAAAATAATAAGATGCGAAAAATAACAATTTAAATTCGATAATTTTTAGCACACCTAGTCGCTCTTTATATCATATGTAATTTTTTTCAATCATGTGATTTTATTTACCTATCTTAAATACGGCATTGACCAATTTGGTCCAGGGCTGGAGAAGAGGAAAGTTACATTGCTTCTGTCTCCGCTATTTTGAAAATTGATTATGCAATATTACAAGTACGTAGAGTGATTGTGGAAGTCCACGATCAAAATACAAGTACGTAGACATATATAAAGGTACAGATCGAGTGCTTGTAGAATATTTGTAGAATATAGGGACCGGGTATATGATGCGATATAGATATGATAAATTAACCAAAAAAGTATTTTTAATACAATGTAATTTTATTGTTGGTGATATCTAAGGGATATATTCTTAGGGTTATTAGGTGGACCATACAAATGGCGTCAGATCTGATGCTATTCGGCTTTGATCGAAATATTCAAGAGAAATTTAGATATTATAGAGATATGGATATGCATAAAATTTATAATTAAACCAATACCACAATTTATACTTATTAAAAATTAAAATATTCTCTATAACTCTTTTAACCACCAGAAATCGTATATTAATCATCATAAAATAAATAATTTCATAATTGACATTAGAATTTTCATTTAAACTACAAAATATTACTAAACATAATAAGATTATTATATAAAACTAGTAGTTTCATTTTATTGACATCTTAATAATTTTTTTTTAACATATGGATTAATATTATTAATTATCATTAAATCATTGATCTATTTGTTAATAGACTAATCATAAGATCTCGAAAAGCACATATTTTCAATCATATGTTAATCTTATGAATTATCTATTAAGTTGGATGAGGTTCTTACTTAAAACTAATTGGTAAAACTAATTGGTGATAAAATGATTGATTCTTCTATTTTATATATTAGTTAGTTTCTATTACAATTTTTCGATGTGGAACACTTTGTATCTAATATGTCTCATCGAAATGATGGTTCTGTGAAGCATCAATTTTGGAATGTTTAAGTAGGTATTTGGTCTGAGTAAATAGTGGATTCTGATACTATATTAAGCTAGATAAACTTTTTATTTAAAACTAATTGGTGATAATAAAATTTAGCCTTTTATTTTATAAATTAGTTAATTTCTCTTTTAATTTCCGATGTGAGACATTTTGTATCTAATATTATGTATATATGGTTCAGTTTAGATTCTAACTGAACTCTCTTTGTCAAGTAATTTGCCTATATATATAGACACACTTTTTTTCTTTGAAACAACCACTTTCTTCTCACCCACCAAGTAATTTGCCTATATATAGACACACATACCACTTTCTTCTCACCCAAAACAAATTAGAGACCTACAAAATTAAAAAAAAAATCCTACTTGAAAATGGGTCTAACGTCACTTGAAGGTTCGTTATATATATTTATAACTTTCTTACATATTATTAACTTATTACATATATGTTTTAATTAATTCTTGCCTATATACGTTTGTTCATTTGCATGTATCCTATATAGACAACATAAAATATGAGGCAAAGAAACGGGACAACACTCACTTCATGTTGGTTGACGGAATGTCTATGCTAATGACTGAAAAAGTTACGGAATGTGAGTCATTGGATTTCCAAGCTTTTGGTATCAAATGGTGAGTCATTTGCTGAACACGGTTCTGCATTTTAGTTTAACAAGATTAATACTTGTCTTGTTTTTACGAAGACACAGTGGCTGACGCAGAGAAATTTTTTTACCTATGTCAAACATATAAATAGGTGTCAAATATGAATATAACAAGGTTCAAAATCCAAAATGCCTAATAAACTATAAAGAGAAAATTAATTTATGATTTATCATTTGACCCTCGCTTAGTATCAAATAGGTCCGCCTAAATTATGCAGTAGAAATTAACTCCATAAATTAATAAACAAGATAAATTAGTTAAAATTAGCAGTTGTTAGTGTAAAATACAACCCAGTTCAATAAGATAATAAACTTTTGAAAATCTTAATGTAATACGGTTTTAATATAAATATAAATTAATAATTTTTGTATATATGAATATAATATTACATAGTTCATTCTTTATTCAATATCGTTATTCATATTTATTCTAAGAATTTCTAAATATATGAATATAAATAATATATTGCATAGTTCATTCTTTATTTCAACATATATTGATCGTGTTGGCTCGAAAATGGCGATAGGAAGTTGGCTATTCGCTCAGATCATGCCGAGGACTACATATCCTTTTTTCTGCGTATCACCGTTGAACAGTGTGCCGGAACTGGGGAGTCAACTGCAGTGTCAAACTCAGCGTAGTCTCTCAGACTGCAGCACCTGATATATGCAAGCGTAAATATTAACTTTTCTCAAGTATTAACTGGTTACTGATTATTTTGACGCATTTTTTTATTATTTTTATCTTTGATTCTTCGATATATGTTGTCTTATCAGCGGTGGAGTTAGACTTCGACTCAAAGCATGGTTCATGGGGTCTACCTAGCTTCATCTCACAAGAGGCGTTGAAGGAAAATTATCTTGTGAACGACAAAGCGGTTTTCAGTGCCGAGATCACCGAAATCAAACCAAGATTCCTCAATGTCACCAGTATCTCTCGAACCATTGGGACAGCAGAACGCCTTAAGCTCATGGAGGTTCCACGGAATAACTCTAAATTCACATGGAAGATCACTCAGTTTTCCTCTTTCGATGGTGAACGTCATTCGTCTTATGAGTTCACCGTTGGACCACGGAGATGATATGCCAATTTTTTTTCCCTCTATTTAAATTTATTTTATATTATGGTTGAATACGCCCAAATAAATATGTATGTGTATATATTAATTGACTAAGTTATGTATAATTTTCAAATAATTAACGTTTCAAATAACGACAATACTAGAGGGAAATAACAACATGTGTCATATTAAGAAGTATACCTTATACATATATATGCGGTTTCTATTTCAACCAGGTACTTAGAGATGTACCCTAAAGGATACTTAGAGGGAAAAGGAAATTCGTTGTCTTTGTTTCTGCATGCGTCCGATTTTGTGAGCAAAGTTCCAGTTGTGCAAGCAACATCGGCCGTCTATAAACTGCGAGTGTTGGACCAAGTCAACCGCAATCACCATGAAGCTCGTATTATACTTACATTCTTTTATTTTACATACATATATATATATATATATATATAAGCCGTTTGCTAATTGTAAAATCTACTTGTTTGATAAAGAGATCATGCATCGGTTTTCCTCCAATGGTCGCTGGGGCCAGCGGAAGTTTTTGGCGCTAGAGGAACTCCACAAAGCTTCAAACGGATTTCTGGTGAATGATGCGATTTATATTGGAGTTGAGTTCCTATATCTCTCCACACATGAGTCTCTCTGATGCGCATGGATGGATTCGATCAAGACCACAAGAATAAATACCCTCATGATGGGGAACGTATCATATCTACTTGCGTATCTTGAGAGTACCCGCAACGGGCATCTTGGCCGGATCCTTA
>JABAYD010018572.1:0-25552 GCA_014822095.1 Diplotaxis tenuifolia
CACGTAGAGCAATTGGCCGACCACTTTTCTCGAACCGGCCACGTCTAGGACCTTCGATGAGCGCACCCATTAATCCCGCTATACCACCAACCATGTGAACGACACCAGAGCCAGCAAAATCTATGACTCCAGTGCCGAACAAACGGTCTCCTACGGGACGGAAGGGACTGGCCCATCCGTCCGGGGACCAAAACCAATGAGAGACGACCGGATAAACAAATCCGGTCAAGAAAGAAGAGTATATCAAATACGCCACAAACTGAGTCCTCTCAGCTATGGAACCACTGGTGATTCCAGCTGCTGCTATTGCAAACGCCCATTGGTAGAGAAAGAAAGAGTAATCTGAGGTGAGAGTTGGAAAGTCCTTAAGAGCAAAGTTGTTTCGTCCGATGAATCCTTCGGACGATCCCCCAAAGGCAAATGCGTAACCAAAAAGATAGTAAAAGAGTCCTCCAGCTGCAGCGTCAAGGACATTGGTGAGCATGATGTTCATCGTGTTCTTGGCTCTGACCGAGCCAGCACAGAGCATGGCGAAGCCGAGCTGCATGGAGAAGACGAGGTAAGCAGAGAAGAGAAGGTAGGTGTTGTCTATAGCAAAGGCTGCATCGGTGAACTTGTTGTTAACGGTGCCTAACTGGCCGCAGATGTATTCCGCCGCTGCGGTGGCGTTGGGACCGAGCAGGGTGGAGAGGTCGGAAGCAGAGCAAGTTAGAGCTCCTGACATGTTGACAGAGTTGAGAGAGAGAAACACGGAGAAGAAAGCCGTCTCTTTTGATTCTATTAATAAGAGAGGAATATGGGTTTATAGTTGACTTTTGATTCCGGCTTTTACGAATTGATATGGAGACATATTAATTAGAGTAATTATCCCTTAATTATTAGATTTTGGATAACATCTGCCGAAATTTTTTGTTTAACAACTTGCAATCTAGATCCTAATCATATACTGTACGGTTTAGTGATTAGCATGTTGCACTGAATATAAAAAAAAACAAGGAGATGTATAAATAAAATACCAATGTATGTGAAACTTAATAAATCGATAGTAATATTTAAAAGCACAACGGTGTTTTCTAGCTGTAACAAGAACTTCGTTCCAAGAAAAATGTAAATAAAAATCAAGGGTCTTCTATAAATTCAAAAGGATTTGGTTATCTGGTGATCATACACCATAACTTTAATACAAAAAAAAAATTAATGGAGGATGGTTAAAGAGATAAATATATGATCCGGTCACGTGTAATATACGTTAGAAATATTCACCAATAGAATCTCTATCTTGGGGTATGTTGGTACAAATCTTTTTAAACCCAAACAAGAAGTCTAAAAGGACAACACATTCATTCTTGGTGTGTACTCTGTAGTAGGGGAAGCTTTCAGTAAAACATACTAGTACTGTTTAGTAAAACAAGTTCTGTCAACTAAGACCTAGCTGTTGGGATCGAGATTCTATACTATAACCCCCAAAATATCGAGTAGATTCACTGTTTCTTGCTCTTTTGGAGTATAACGAGATTTTGTAATGGTGGAGCTAATGTCCATATCATTTTAAAATAAACTGCAAGAATATTTCGAATCAAACACCTTATACCATACTTAATCACAAAATGATGGTGCTGCACAATCTACACAAATCAAGAAAGAAATCAAGGTTAATAGTTCTTCGGTTTTAACCTAGATCTAATGAGTTCATAGTTTCTTTATCGATTTGATATAATTTTTCTTGTAACCGGTTTAAATATCTCCTTTTTCTGTGTAACAATCGGTTTAAGAATATCTCTAATAAACTTTTTCAAATAACCTACTTTCAAATTCATGGTATTTTACAAGTACAACAGATTCAGATTCAACACTGATGCAATATCTAATGTAGTATTTTTTGCTGGTTAGTTAACGTATTAACTTAAAACAGAGGTCACGTAGTTGATAGCATTTGGTTTTGGACCAGAGAATTCTCTGTTTGCCAGTTGAGGACTTTCTCAGCTTGACTCAGCTGGTTGGTACCAGAGAAATTGGCATCTTTTTATATAATCTTCGGGATGTGAGCGATATCGTTTTTAACGAAATCTTCTTGCAGAGGATAATCAAGTGCATTGATTATCATGAGCTCCTGTGATGGCTCTTCCTTCTTGTCTGAGTATTGGACAATGAAGTCGTATTAGATGCATACAACTACAGCAATAGATTATCATTCTTAAAGAAAAATGATATAATTAAAAGTTAATTACATGCTGCTTTCCTATATTGGTTTAACTGTTTTTGTGAAGGGTTTTATATATTGGTTTACACGCTAACAAAAGCTCTTTTGTCAAAAGAAAAAAAAAGTTACACGCTAATACATTCATCTTAAAATATGTTGTTTTCCTTATTCATCTTCAAATCAGACAAATCTTATTGTTTGGATAACATCTTTGGTATTTTCATGCGACTTCAATAACTTTTAGCATTGGTTGCGATTCATGCATCAATCACAGACCATATGGCGTTTTTTCATACCGATGATATTTCTCTTGGATGTAATCAGGGCAGGCTCTGAAATTGTAGAGGCGTAAGGCGAGTTTTTAACAATCTTTATATATAAAGATAACTTTGATCCCTCCTGAGCCCTCCACATCATCAAATCCGCGAATCAGAAAACACCATCTGTCCTTCTTCGTTGAAACACTGCGTTTTGTTCTAATGTTTATTTGGTCGGTTGGGCTTATCTCAATAATCTGGGCCTCAAGTTATATGTGTCCAAGCAGCCCGTGGTACCGTTATCAAACAATGTCGTCTAAGGGTTAGGGTTCTTGACAGACTCAGCGAGATCCGACATGACGTAATCTCTTCGTTGGTTTTTGATGGCGACGTATGATCTTCGTTTTCATCAACCAGAACGCTCTAAACCATGATCTCGCCATCAATGCGAGATTCTTTACTACGAGGCTGTGTATCATGGAGTATAAAAAGGTAGTGTTGCTTCTCTCGAATCCATATACTCAATCTTTCTTAGTAGAGTTATTCTGCATAGAGAAGAAGGCGACAAAAGATACTAGATTTGGTTTTACAAGACAAGATGAAATCGGAGTTTTGCTCGAGAAAGAGACGAATCCTAATCCAGTTTTTACAAGTTCTTTCTTGCTGGGTATGAAACGTAAACCCGTCCGATCATCTTTCCCTCACTTCATTCGGCGGAGTTATTAACAATAGTCATGATATGGCCTCAATATTTTCAAGAGAATTTATTTAGATTTTCCGAAGGAGAAAGACATCTCAAGGAAAACAGAGGAGTCGGAGAGCATCGCATGCGTCGTCTTCTTCCGTCTACGGTGAGAAAACACATATCTTTGAATGCCTTTAAAATCCCATGTACGACAATCCATTCGTACCTTTGAAAGAATAATGTTTTCTGATACTATTTTCTTATATGTTTTTCAAGAATTACCGAAATTTGTATTTGGAAATAGGTGGATCAGAGATATAGGATTTAAACAGATTAGAGTTGTTTCTGTTTTTTATTTATGGGATTCAAGCAACATATTGCAGTTGAGGTGAACAATTTTGTTTTATGAATTAAGTTACAGGTTGAATTGATGTGGTTTGATGAATAGAAAGAAGATTACAAGCTGAGTCCTATAAAGTTCCTTACTTCACCTAAACCACTTCACAAATATGAACTCTTCAAAATCCCTGCAAATCACCAGTTCATTCCTTTCTATCGCTCATGTTGCTGTTTCTTTTTTTTATCTTGGGCAGCTAATGCTTATAGCTCAAATTATGCGCAGGAGATAGCGTCCCAAGAACCATGAGTGAGTACTAAAGCAGTAATATGTTATGTGATCTCGAACTCAATATGCTGAGATGATGCTAATGCATGATTATTTTTATTAGATGCCTCACGAGATTATACAGATATATCCATGGGACATGTTGGACATCTTCCGTCTCCATTCATTCAAAGAATTAGAAACAAACTGTGGTCTAAGAGGTGAGCTTAACTTTGGCAAGTTTTTTTTTATATAAGAACTTTGGTAAGTTCCGATGTTCAGCATCATTAACCAGAACTTAACTCTCATGCCCACTACAACCACGATCTCGAATTCAATGAATCTTACTCATCTATTAGGCGGTGATTTTCACCTATATAAAGCTTAGTATTCATCCCTTTAAGCATCACCCTCACAGTTCCTAATATCCAAAGAAATTTGATTATCAATAGAATGGCTGTCTCATTTGTCTTACTCTCTGATTGGAAGACTGGATGTGGATGTGTGTCTGCCCAGGTTTTGGGAAGCAAGAAGCATGAAAAGCGGTCACAAGTTGATGATTGTAGACGTGCTTCTCTTTGGACGTTACATTTTTTCCGTTGTTTAAACTCCATGATCATTGAAGTTTGGAATCTGCAAGCTATTGGTGTCCATGATTTCAAAAGACAACCTAATAATGCGTTAGAATCTGCAAGCTATTGCTGCAATAGTCCCTTTTATGTGTTATTTTTCCTTATAAATGTGATCTTCGATGCGTTAGAATGTTAGCGTATATACTGAAGGTAATTAATTGTGAAGAATGAACAAATGCTATATATGATCTTTCTATATGTGCTTTACTTTCCCTTTGATCAGCCTGCGGGATTTTGTTTATATAAATTTTATATTCTTCTGTATTTGTGTTGTAACTGGCAACTCATGAGATACAATTGTGCTCACCGTCAAATTATTTTACTAAAAAGGTTAATGTTTCTGACAGTTATTGATGATATTTTTATTCGTTTTTTTTGCAAAGCACCATCGTAACAGCTCATCATACAAATATTATCTTCCTGAGAAACATTGGTCATTTGGTTTGCCTATCTTTTAGCGGTCTCTACAGAGAAAGAATGACAAGAATAAAGGATTCATGTAAAGTGGCTCCCATGAAAATTGATGCTTCTCCTTTAAAAGCGTTATTTTGCGAGATCCAGAACATGGGCTAATGAAAATGTTGATATTCTAAGCAAATGACCAGAGAGATTGTTGTTTCCAAGGGAGATTGTCTGAAACTCAGTGGAGTTGCAAACTGAGTGCGGGAGTACTCCGTTGAAGAAAGTGGTTGACAGATCCAAAATGATGTGGACTCAGGACCAAGATATTTGCTGGGAAGTACCAATCTTCTGACTCTGAACATGTCTGGGGGTGTTGGGCTTCCCAAGCTCTGTACATGTGACACATGTCCATAATAAAAGTGTTTTCATCATGATAATTACAGTTTCGTATAACAGTGAAAGGATCAGTGAGGATATAGCATTTGAAAGATAGCAGAAGAACGCCATCAGTGTTGTAGGCTTGGAATTATGTGGGGGCTAGAATAAGGTGGAAGTGGTTCTTCGGATGGAAGTATTGGTTTTTCAGTTCTATGTATCATCAACAACCAATACTTCCATCCGAAGCAACCATTAGATGAGGTAGAGAGGTTAAACCATTGCAAGTAATTGTTGTTCTGGTCACCAAATTTATGTGGTATTGGAGCAATCTTTGAGATGTCGAAGGAGAGAGTGATTTTTTTAAGTTGGAGTTGATGAAAGAAGCTTTTGACAATACATGGAAGACCAAAGTGTAGAACCAATTATCTTGGATCAATTATTCATTGGTGTAAAATGTTAATGAGCAGCTGCAAATTTTGCTCATGTATAAATTTTCTATTTCACTCAACCAACAAAAAGAATCAGTTCATGAGAGATAATGATTATCAGCTTTTGGGTGATCTATGGTTTACTTTACGAGAAGAAGAAAGCTTCATCAAGTTTCCAACTTTCCATTATATGAAAAAATATAGGTAAGCTTTTATTTTACTAGAAATAATGTAGCTAAGCTATTTTATTTAAAAAAATGTGGTCGGTAGGATGTACAAAGTTTTAATGGAGTAATCACTGGCCATAGTGACAAAGACTACTCGTACATATTAGCTCAGTGATTATGTTTTTGTAAGTTTAGTATTTTTTTACTCTAACAAATTAAAAAAAAACATTTAGAGTTTAACAAAATGAACCGGTTCGTATGAAAAAATCAAGCTTAGAGCAAACACAAAACAAGGGACACAAATGTAACAAAGTTTGCGACCATGAAATATTGGTTAAACACCACAAATGTAATGGTAAAAGACCATAGTGTTGAATATATGATTTTAATTAATAAAACTACAGGAAATCAGATAACTAAAAATTATGAAAACTCAATGAAGATGTGGAAACACAAAAAAAACATATATTTCTAAACCAAAATTATTCAAATTTTGCTAAAAAATTCAAAATTAGGCAGTGTCTATTTATTGCTTAGAATAAGTCGTTGAATAGTTACTGAGATTTTATCAAATTCCAAAATAAAGATATGCTTGAAAATATTTCAATAAAATTATAATGGTCAGATAATTCATAATTGATTCCAATTGTGATGAATTTTTTGAGAAAAAAAAAAGAGGATAAAATCCATACTTTAACATTTTAAAAAAAAACTTTAAATGGTTATAGATTATGAGATTATATTATGTTGTAATAAAAAGAACATGTTAAAGGGAAAAAAATTGCATTGAGCTTTTTTTTTTTATTTAAAACACCTCTTGGATTTAAAGCTACTCTGCCTTAAAATTACATGAAATGTAGATAATACTAATCTTGAGACAAACGAATGCAAATGGAAATATTATGGGGGTCGGGACAAAAGAATAATTTACTAAGAAAAAAAGAGCAAAACAACACTAAAGCAAAACACCAAATTATAGCTTTCAATTGGTAACCACACTTTAGGAAAAGTGATGGTGGAATTCTTATTCCTCAATTTTATAACATTCATGCTGGACTTTCTTTTAAATTATATACCTATGAGTCCCGCTCTATTCCTCTAATTTCCTTATGTGAAAAACTAGGAAATTTTGTTTCTTTCTCTAATTTAGATGAGGAACTGACTGAACATATTTTTTTTTTAATTTCATATTTTTTCCCTTCTCTAATTTCATTCATATATTTTGTTTATCTATTTCCTCAACTGAATTATTATTCATTATTTCATTTTTCTGTTCAATTAAATTGTTACCAATTAAAGTTATAATTTTCCTCAATAATTTAATTGTATATTAAATCTTTTGGTATTTATATTTAGCCATCTCTTAGTAAGATACAACATATAATAAAATCATGTATATTTGAAGGAATAGAAAACGGTTAACGAATATAAAATTATGAGTTAGAAGAAAGATGAATAGAAATTATTTTTTTGTTTAGATGAATAGAAAATTTAAACTCCATAAACATAAAGTTCTCTAAAAGCTTAGGAATATGAAAATATAATAATCTGAAAATTTTATATAAGATACTCACTCACAAATGTAATTCATATCAGAATATATAACAATCTCTTCATTATAATTAAAAAACAACAAAAAATAAGCAGGTTTAAAAGAAAGTGTCTCAAAAAAAGAAAACTATTGCACACAAACAAATGTTCCAACAAATTTATAATATTTTTAAGTTTTATAAAAAGAAGTTTTTACCTATTTCGGTATATGCTCACGTTTTTATAAATAAATTATTCATTTTAGCCAACATAAACTTAACTTAACATGAATCATGATATCTAATACCATAATTCAAATGATTTCTAGATAAATAATTAAAAAATTTGTAGAGAGTTAAGCACGTTGATATTACTTTTAACTAAACCTAAATTACATTTAAAATACAATTGTATTATTAATTTATTTATTTATCTGCCCGTGGTTAAAATATTTAATAATAAGCCTAATTAAAAAAAATCTAATGTTTAATAGTATTTTGTCTATTGATCTTACTGGTATAGTTAAACTAAAATAAACATTAAAATAAATTACATAAAATCTATGTAAAATTACATTTTTTTATAAAAATCGATCCATCAAATCCCGCCCGTAGGACGGGCTTTTTCTAGTTTTATCTAAAGAAAATATTTTAACGGATTTGAGAGCCTAAATTTTTTTTTGTCTGAGAACCTATGTATATGTAATTTTTTACCTAAAAGTTTGAAGTCACAAAGTAAATGTTTCATCTGGCTTCACTCAATACCGGCCATGGCTGTAATTGACAAACATACTTGCTGATAGATGATAACCATCTTCCGAATTGCGTTTGGTATAAGACATCCCCATAGGTAGCACATCAAAACAGTTGACTTTGTATTGCTTGCGGACCTTTAAGAATCCCCTGTATTTTATTCCAGCGAAGTTTACAACACATTTGCGTAGAATAGTCAATAATTCGAATATTCTTGAGAAAATTTCTAAAATTTTGGTTTCAAAGTTCAACGAATTATATATGTATGCAATATAATAAAACTTACGGCAATGATATATTAAGGGTTTTCCTCCGTATTTAATATGTTTCTTTCTACAACCACCCATTTTATTGTAATCAAAATCATTGTACAGTATAATTGAAAGTTTCTCTCTTTTGAATAATTGAAAGGTGCGTCTGATACGAATATATATATATAAATCAGATTCATTAGCTAAGATAGTAAGAATATTTCAGACATTTATATTTTATTGGTTGTTTTATTCTGAATTATTTTGTCAATAAATTCAAGTCTGAGTAGTAGGTCATTTTTTTTTATGTTAACAAATTAATATGGTCAGATAATTCTGGATGTATTAGTGAATAGTTCATGTAATCGAATCAAATATCGTGATCACAATGAGACCGAGAATCTAGGAGTACTTGATTTGGGGGTTATTGGAATCAGAATTTGGAAGGAGTTTAGTGATTTTGAAAGTTGACAGATTTTTAGAGTTTAAATAAAGTTAACAAATATTCTCTAAATTTCTATCAAATACTTTATATTGATTTCCATAGATTTTTATTGATTATTAAGGATTTGCATAATATATTTTTTCAAAATGTTTTTCTTATAAGGCAATGTATAACAATATTTCTGGAATTTTCCAAAAACAAAACCTCATACGATAAAATTGTACAAACCCTTTATATACTTAGTAGAATAAAATTGTTTTCCCGCCTCCATTGTTGACCACATACGATAGATTTGTGTATTATTTTACGTATTGCTTTGTGTTTTGACTTCTATAACTCTCGTCATTTGATTTTTCTAGCTTATGTTTTTGTTTTCAGTTTGAATTTTTTTATACGATTGTTAATTATTTTCTTGAATAAGATAACAATGGAGGATAATGAAAAAGGTAAATATAATTCATGACTCAGGATAAAACAAAAGTATTATGAGAATTACTTGTGGAGGGAATTAAACGTGGATGGCGTAATTCTAGTGGTATAATAAACAAGACAACAATTGAAAACAAAATACTACCGGTCCTCAATGAAAGAGTTGGATGCCGGAAGTTTCACAAGCACTACCAAAGCAGAATAAAGTTTTTGAAAATCCTATACAATAGTTATGTTGATCTTTGTTTTTCCGTCAGTTTTGTTTTCACGAGAAAAAAGAGAATTTTTCGAAAACATGTGTATGTTTTTTACACAGATTTCAAAAATTTTATGACTATACATGTTATTTTCAAAGTTTAGTGTTATGAGTAAAAATATAAAGAATTTATCTCCCAATAACAAGGAGTTTAATAGAATACCAAAATCAATAAAAACTAAACTTTTTGAATAATAAAGAATTTGAATGAATTTTAAAAGTCTTTAAACCAATAACAATGGATTTTGGTAAGATTTTAACAATTTATAAACCAATAACAATGAACTTTCAAAATTTTATAATTCCATCAGAATTCATTTCCCAATAACCCCCCCCCCCCCCCCCCCCCTTTATTTGTGTTTTCTTAGATTTGCTTAGATGTCTGGTTTAAGAAAATTTGAAAATATAATATTTGTTGAATTAATGATTAATAAAAGTGTTGCTAAATTTTAAGGCACTAAACTAATCGGCCCATTCTTATTCTTCTATATAAGAATTTGTATTTTTGGAGTCCTTCATATTACATGAGTACGATTGATAAAAGCCCACTTAGCCTTAACAGTAAACCATAAACTAAACGTTTACAAAGAGCCTTCTCGAATGTAATAATGACACGTCCATATCTCTTCTATTATTAGCCTACTAAACTATGCTATTCTCACTAGAAGATTTTTCTCCACTAAAATTTGCAAGTAACGTACTAACGTGGCAATATATTTTGTAATAACTAGTCGAGAAGGACTCTCCCAGGCATGAGTTTCGAGGATAATTGACTTGGGAAGCTTTGCCCTGTTTGCAAGAAAGAGACATCACACCAACTTACCTTTTTTAGCAAACAACCGTTGGTTTCTTACAAACCCCTCCTAGGATACCCTAATCTTTTGTCACAAAGAACCTGATTTCAAAATCTTTTCCAATTTCTCAAAACATTTTCAAGTCTTGCATCTTAGATTTTGAAACAGTGAAAGTTGTAAACGATATTTCATCACCGTATTCATATTCTACAGGACCTCTTCTTCCTGTGGAGTATAGCTCTTAAATCTTTTCTTCTTCATCTTCTTTTCTTACCTGCTTCATCTATCTCGGAGTCGACTCTTACTCCTCCAGATACGCTTCTCCAGCATGGCAAGACATTACACATAGGTAAAAAAAGGAAAAAATGAAGTCACCGAGACAGAAAACCCATCCATCAAGAAAATCCGAGCTCTTGCGGTTGATACAACAAGACTTATCCAAGAAAATGCTCTTACCCTCATTGAAAGACTCACAAATCCAAAAGAACAACATATGTAGACTCTCATCTCGTCTCTACCAAGGAAGTGGAACACTCAAGGAAGAGTCATGGGCTCGGATCTGGGAAACAACTGCTTCCAGTTCCGTTTTGAGAGGGAGGATGACCTACAGAGTGTACTGGACAACATATCATACCACTTTACGTATTGGATGATAATCCTACAGCGCTAGGAACCAGTCATCTCACCTACTTTCCCGTCCATGATACCCTTCCGGATCCGCATATAAGGACTATCACTACACTACTGGGATGAAAAAATGATTCGTGGTGTTGGGAAGGAGTTGGAAACTCTGGAATCACATGAACTCACAAAGACGAGAGCAAGATTCATAGTGCTAGTTGATGGACTCAAACCACTTGTAAAAAAAACTATTATTGAATTTGACTCGGGAGAAGAAAGTATCATTACCTTGGAGTATGAAAAATTAGAGATTCACTTTTCTTTCTGTCATTCCCTGCTACATGGAAGGACACAATGCTCCCTCTACACCCCCGAGATCTCAACACAGGAAACAAACACATCTCAAGGAAAGAGAGACCACCACCAAATTTTTCCTGGAAAAGAGATACCAAGAAATCAAAACCTCTCAATGCATCATCCTCGTGAGGATCTTTCTACAAAAGATTTGGAGCCCCCTCACCGGAACTGCAATGATGAGGCTCCACCAAACATAGCTTCGGGAACTCTTTTGATGGGGCTTTTAACCTCAGAGTGGACAGATATGGAAACATCTTCGGGGACAGAGTTAGTACGAAACAAACTAGAGTCCCCCCTCCTGCAAGAACAGATAGGACCTCGACATACTATCCAAAAGACTCTTGGAAACAAAGGAGAGAGAGAAGGGAACCTTACAAGTACTCTTCCCCTCAATATGTCAAAGACAGGGGGCATCCTTACAAAATCTCTTCTCATGGCCGAAACCTGTTCCCCACAAAAGGCACAACTGAATGGAGAGTAAAGCAACTTGCACCAACAACGACAACCGCTCCCCCAGGAGATAAGGAGATGAGCAGAACAACACCCATCAGAACCTGGGAAAGCTCCTCCCCAAAGGGTATAGAACACATCTCACCAGCCCAACAACACGGTGCCACCCCTCCTACTGCAGAAGAGGTGTTGGAAGATTTGCACGAAATTACACGTCACTACATCAACTGTGGTGATCCAAAAGAATATGCACCGCGGAGGCAAAGAGTATTAGAAAGTGATGCCAAAGGAGAAACGGAAGAAGTGGTTGCTAGACTCTTGGCAACATCAGCAAGACCACCTCCTTCTAACTATCAGGAAAATGATGACCATGACTCTCAGATAAACACACCTCCAGACAGACTCCTCAGGCTTCAAGGACATGAAGAAGGAGAGATACAAATGGATCAAGAAGCGGATAATATGGAAGTAAACCCTGATGATACACAACCTGTGGTTGTCAAAAGGAGAAGAAGACGATCAACTTACCACAAATCAAAAAGCTTGACCCCTGATATCCTCAATGGGGCCAGCTCGAGGAAGAGAAACATCTCCAGAATCCAAAGATCACCAGCCTCTAGACGCAAATCTTCTCGACAATCCCCTAGACAAACCAGATGATCAAAAGGAAATGTCAATAGGGATCAGGGGACCTCTTATAACTCACCTATACAACTCATACCAGCAATGTCGAGAAGGAAGTCAAATTTTCACGTACCTTGACCCCAGGTTCCTTAGTCATTGCGAGTTGAAACTGTTGTGGGCTAGGGAATCCCATCACAGTCCAGCGACTTAAGGAGATTAATAGGATCAACTCCCCTTATATAATTTTCCTAATGGAGACAAAGAACCCCACAGATAAGGTACTGGAAGAACTTCAATGGTTACTACCAGACAACTATTTTGCTGTTCCTCCTCACTGCCTTGGTGGTGGAGGTCTGGTCCTAACCTGGAAGAAGGATGTGAATATAGTCATCAAATCTTCAACAAAAAACTACATTGACACAGAAATAACAAGTGAAGTGATCTCTTTCCAAGCAACCGTTGTATATGGAGAACATGATCATACAGAGCGAGTGGAAATCTGGAATGCTCTTACTAGCATTCACTCTCCCCCTGGCAGACCCTGGTTTTTAACAGGAGATTTCAACAATTTAGTAGAAAATGGTGAAAAATGTGGAGGACCAGAGAGAGCAGAAGGCACCTTTGTGGCTTTTCGGACCTTCCTCTTAGAGAATGATCTGTGCGATTTAAAGCATCACGGCAGCTTCCTTTCCTGGAGGGGAAAACGACATTCACACTTAGTCCAGTGCAGGCTAGAGAGATCTATAAGCAATAGTGACTGGTCAGATTTATTTCCCTCAGCTAGATGTCAATACCTGAAGTATGAAGGCTCAGACCATAGACCTCTCATCTCCTTCCTCGACACAACTCAGAAAACAGGAAAACATATTTTTAGATATGATAGACGACTCAGAGATAACGAAGAAGTCAAGAACATCATTAAGAACATCTGGGAATCGTATTGTTACCTCAAGGTGGAAGAAAGACTCTCTCTATGCCGAAGAGCAATATGTGAATGGAGTAAAGAGTTTTATATTAACAGCAGGAAGGCTCTAGAGGAAATTAAAATGAAACTTGAAAGCAATATCAAGTCAATCTCCAAATGATCAACTGATTCAGGAACTAAACAGAACTCTCTTACCTCCTATAAAGCTGAAGAGGAGTTTTGGAAACAAAGAAGCAGGCAGTTGTGGCTCTCTTTGGGTGACTCAAACACATGTTTCTTTCACGCTGCAGCAAAAAAAACAGAAAATTAAAAAACAGATTGTCAGTGATCGTAGATGAAGAGGGACCACCTTATTTTGAAGAAGAATAGATTTCTAAAGTAATCTACAACTACTATAAAAACCCTGTTCTCAACAACAGGTTTTGAGGAAGGACATACAGTGACGGATGCCCTTAAACCGTGTGTAACAGAGAAACAAAATGCAGATCTCACAAAGACCCCCACAGACAAAGAGATTAAGGAAGCCACCTTTGCAATTCATCTGGACAAAGCCCATGGGCCAGACGGTTTCTCCGCAAGTTTCTTCCATTCAAACTGGGAGGTTATCGGTCCAGCTATAATGCAAGAGATTCAACAGTTCTTCGGATCAGGAATCCTCCACCAAGCATGAATAAAACTCATGTCAGACTGATTCCAAAAAATACAGAGGCAACTCGTGTGGAAGACTACCGTCCTATAGCTCTTTGCAACATCTATTTCAACATAATTTCAAAGATGCTATCACTCAGATTAAAACCAGTGCTGGCATCGATTAGATCTGAGAACCAATCAGAACTTATCCCCGGGAGAGCTATCTCAGACAACATTCTAATCACCCATGAAGTCCTCCAATTCCTAAAGACATCTAAAGCAGAAAAAAAGTTCACAGTAAAGACAGATATGTCAAAAGCTTACGACAGGGTTGAGTAGAACTTCATCTCTCACGTACTCACAAGACTGGGTTTCAGTGAAGTTTAGATTCAATGGATCACGCAGTGTGTTACAACGGTCACCTACTCTTATCTAATCAATGATTCAGTCTACGTATCAGTGAAACTTTACCAAGGTATTAGACAAGGAGACCCACTCTCCCCCTATCTCTTTATTTTGTGTGGAGAGGTTTTAACAAGACTTTGTAAGAAGGTAGAAGAAAATGGCAGCTTACAAGGGATTAGAGTAGCCACATGAAGCCCACGACTCAATCACCTCCTTCTTTGCAGATGACACGATGTTCTTCTGTTATATTGATACATCATGATGTACCACACTCCTTCAGATCCTTGATGACTATGGGAAAGCTTCAGGCCAACAAATAAACATGAGCAAATCATCTATTACCTTCTCATCAAAAACAAATAGAGAGATCAAGGATAATGTCAAAACTATGCTGGGAATATTAAAAGAGGGAGGAGAAAGCAAATATCTAGGCTTACCAGAACATTTCGGGAGAAGGAAAAAAGATATGTTCACCTCACTAGTTGACAGGATCAGATAAAGAGCAGCAAGCTGGTCTACCATACCCCTCTCAAAGGCTGGAAAATTGACAATGTTGAAATCCGTCTTGACTGGTATCCCCATCTACACAATGTCATGTTTTCAACTACCAGTCAGTCTTTGTAAAAGGATACAATCGGTGCTTACGAGATACTGGTCGGATGGATCAGATGGAAAACGTAAAATGTGTTGGGTCGCGTGGAGCACTCTTACAAAACCTAAGGCATAAGGTGGTCTCGGCTTTAGGGATATACAATTATTTAACCAAGCACTTCTTGCAAAATTGTGTGGAGAATCCTAAATGTTCCAAGTTGTTTACTAGCAAGGATTCTAAAAGGGAAATATTGTCATAACAGAAGCTTTCTAAATGCATCAGTCCGTATTGTGTGCTCCCATGGGTGGAGGAGTATTCTCCATGGTAGAGACCTCTTAAAACCTAAACTAGGAAAAGCTATTGGGAATGGTGAATTTACGAGGGTATGGCATAATGCTTGGATCTCTAGACGAAATGATCAAACCGTTTGGACCTATTCATGAAGCCCATCTTGACTTCAAAGTTGCAGACCTTCTAATTACGGATATGGAATGGAATAAGAGAAGGATAGAAGTGATCTTACCAGAGATGGTGTCAAAGATCCAATGTCTCTACCCAAGTAAAGAAGGAGCGGAAGACGCTTTCATTTGGCAGCTTCTGCAATCAGGAAATTTATTCCACAAAGTCAGGGTATTACTCTGCTGTGGTAGAAGATAAAATGCCATTAAACATCCAACCTGACTCATTCAATTGGATAAAGAAGATTTGGTCAGGTGATTTCTCACCAAAGATGAAGACGTTTCTCTGGTCAATGGCCCAAAGCACCTTACCCCTAGGAGTAACCCTACAAAGAAGATGTATGGGTTCAGACATGGTTTGTCGGCCATGTAAAGAACCTGAAACAGTAGTTCATACTTTCTTCGCCAGCCCTTATGCCAAGAAAGTTTAGGAACTTATACCTCGTCTAGAAACAGTTCACATAACTGTTGGGGAGAACAATATAAAAGAGATCATCATTCGCTTCCATAGGACTACATGTCTACCACCAATGGGAGTTGTTAACTCCATCCTTCCATGGATTTGTTGGGTATTATGGAAAGCTCGAAATCTTCTAATCTTCGAAGAGGCACCTGAGTAAACGACAATAAGAGGAATCACATTAGCTCGTGAATGAGGTCAAGCAAATCCAAAGACAAAACAAGGAAACACACAACAATCGGGACACTTACGTTACCACCAACCACCGTCAGCGACCTCCGAAGTAATCTGCTGTAACACTGATGCGGCTTAGAGAAAAAATCAACAAAAGGCGGGCCTAGCCTGGATTTTCAACGACCCCTCCACCACGACTTCTTTTACAGGCTCCTCGATCCAATCATCAGTTAGCTCACCATTGATTGCAGAAGCTCTTGCAGTCCGTTCGTGTCTCTATCAGGTAGCATCTCTCGGTTATCAATCGATTCGAGTTTGCTCTGACAACTTAACTTAACGCTCATTCGAGCTATCAATCACCAGGAACAAACAAAGGAGATCATTGGAATTGTTCTAGATATCCACCGCCTCTTCTCTGTTTTTGTTTTCATCTTTTTCTCTCATATCTCTTGCGATCTCAAAAAAAAAATTGCAAGTAACAATACTTTTATTTGATCAACTTCCATAGACGTTCTACTACATCACTCGTTAACTTGGCTTTGCCCAAATAAGCTTCTTATAACACCACACACAATTGATAACAAAACTACTAATAGTAAAACCCAAAATCAGAAAAGATAAAAACAAAACCAAACTCAAACTTGACCTAACTTGTCAGTCAAGTTTTACTTTTTATTTGTTTCCGGCAGGTAAGACACTTTGAAGGTCAAGTTAACAGAAGGGAATGGCCAAGCTCTGGAGATAGTGCTTCCTTGGGACGCAAGCACCACTACCAATGCCTCCTTGTCCTTCCAAATCCAGATTCCATATACCATCCCAAATCGCGTACTCTTCATGTACATTAGCCTGAGGTTGTGGAACTGGAACCGCTGGGCAAAACCCATTACCATTTGAGTCATAACCAGAACATGTTGTTGAATGTGTGATTTGATGAGGAACATAGAACGCACCACCTTCACCGCTACTACCGCTACTACTGCTACTGAAGTTATTATCACCACTGTTGTTGTCTTCTTCTAGTAAAGACATGATCCTTTTCATGTCGATTTGGTTTAACTGAAGCAACTGCTGTTCTTGCTGCACCTCCATCTGTCTTTGCTGCTGAAACTGCTGCCTCTTCAAGATTCTGTTTTTCGTCTTCTCCAAATTGTTAGTTTGAGATTTTGTCTTCTTCTTGAAATGAGTTCTCCAATAGTTCTTGATCTCGTTATCTGTTCTTCCCGGTAAACTACGAGCAATTGTTGACCACCTGAAATTACAAAATAATCAGACAATGCAACATCGACAAAAGACACAAGCTACTTGTTTGAGTAAGGCTGCACATATACATGTTTGTGTAATAATATATGTTCTATAGTTTTGTGTGACTTTGTAATATGAATACAATTTAATAAAATTTAGTGGAAGAAAAAGAGTAAGGCTACACATATAATCATATAACATTTAAATGCAAAGAAAGAAGTAAAGCTTAATTAATTACCTATTTCCCCACTTAGCATGTAACTCAAGGATAATTTTTTCTTCATGAGGAGTGATTTGTCCTCTCTTGAGGTCTGGTCTCAAGTAATTAACCCATCTTAACCTACAACTTTTACCATTTCTCTTTAACCCTGCGAGCCTCGCCACAGAGTTCCACCGGCCTTCACCGTGAAGCCGCACATAATCGATCAAAAGACGGTCTTCTTCGGCAGTCCAAGGCCCTTTTCTCCAACCTTCTTCTACCACTCCCCATCCTGCTCCCATCACTCCCCACAAACTCATCCTTTCTTTTTATTTATTTTCCCTTTTAAGTAAAAGCTAAAAAGAGAAGTAGTGTCTTAGATCTCTTTAGGTCTCTCTATCTTATGAAACCAAAGAGTTCCTCTGTTTTAGCTTTGCTTTATGTTGTGTTCTGTCTTCCCTCTGCTCATTTCAGTATTTATATACGCACGCACTAACTCTAACGCCTTGGCTCCACCACCTATTTTGTTTGTTTTCTATAGATATAAAGGCTAGTGACGAGAAAAAAAAAGATCTTTATACATTTTTAGAGTAATTTTCTTTCTAGAATTAAAATTGTAAGGTTATATCACTATCTAAAAGCAAGATTCTATGGAATTTACAATATATATACTTTTCAATCTCATATTACCAAAATAGCTCTACAAACTCTTTATTAGTAATAAGAATAACTATATAAAAAGTAATAAGAATAACTAATCTCTTCAGCAAATGTTATCCAAAAATAAAAAGGAATTGTGTTAGGCATTGAAGGTAAAAAAGGAATATTATTAGAAAGAAAGGGTTAGTACTTACAAGTTACAACTAAGTAGAACTTGGGTGCTCTCTTTGCCTTTTCTCACTGGTCGTTTTCATAAGACTCGTATATATCCTTTCGTCTGTCCATTCAAGTCTTCATCTCTCAATTTTAAAGATATCATCATCAAAGAGTTACTAAACTGCCCTTTCTTGTTGTAACATTGTTTTGGGTTCAAAATTAGGGATATAGTCTAATACGAACCAAACCAAAGCTGAGCCATAACCATAAAATTAATCAAATGAAAACTAAACCATAGATCGGATTGTTAACCCTACTTTAGTGGTTTAAATGTCATACTTAGTCACCAAATTTCAAACAGGATATTATAGGGCTATTAATTACTCCCTCCGTTCCTAAATATAAGATGTTTAAGAAAAAACACACATATTAAAAAAATTACTTTTTATCTAAAAGAAATCATTGGAACTATCAATTAATAAGTATTCTACCAATTACAAAATAAATACTCCCTCCGTTTCATTTTACTTGTCGTTTTAAGTTTTTACACACAGATTAAGAAACATTTAATTTTACATATTTTTGAGATAAAAACACAATTACCTATACACTTAACAACTTTTCAACCAATAGAAAAATATAATAGTGGATAAAGTTAATAAATTATGCATTGAAATTATAAAACGACACTTATTTTAAAACGAAATTTTTCTCTAAAATGACATATAAATCGGAACGGAGAGAGTACATATTAAGAAAATTACTTTTTATCTAAAAGAAATCATTGAAACTATAAATTAATAAGTATTCTACCAATTACAAAATAAATGATTAAATATGATTAGGTACACAGTTTTTAATAAAATAAAAATTTACCTAGAAAAATGAAAACATCTTATATTTTGAAACATAAAATTTTCTTAAAACATCCTATAATTAGGAACGGAGGAAGTAAACAGTTTTTCAGCATTCATGCAGGATTAAAGATATAATGTTTAGGCATAAGGTAACATGGTCTAACCGAGCATCAAATCCACTAGAATAATTTTTATATGCTAAAGTTATTTGGAACTTATACCACGTCGCCACGTATATATGATTTAGGAGTTAATGCAAAGATATTAAATACAAGTATTGTTATTAATTAAATTCCGTATTTAATATTTTCCTTAAAAGCACAATTAAAGTAAACACAAAATGATGGTGCTTGATTATTCTAAGGTGATACACATAATTGAACCACTAAGGTTTCTCCAAGTGTCGAGAGATTTGTACATGCGATCTTACACTAATCTTTGTTGTTTGTCTTATAAGACTTCGTTGGATTCCACATAAGGAATTAAGGTAATATACTATAGAAATAAACTAAATAATTATGAAAGAATTTATTGGTCTTTGTGCGTCACCATGAGACAGGTGGTCTTATAATTCTGTCTCTTAGATATTTGTAAGATTGTAAGTACTTTCTCTTCTTGTTTTCTTGTGAGATAGTATATGATCATTTTAATAATCAATGCCTAGTGTTTCCATCTTCTCCAAGAAATATCTACCAAAAAATAATACTCAAAAGCATTGGGGTTGGGTACAACAGTTGGTTTCAATTCCATTTGTGCATCTTTCAAGATAACATAAAATCAAAATACCGAATTGTTTTTGTTTCTGAAATATAGTTAGCATGAAGCTTATGTGTATATACATTTATTGGAAGTTATTTATCAATTTTTACAGGACTGTTGAATTTGATTGTTCTCAAGTCCATGGCAAACAAGAGTCTTGGTGTACTATATGGTGAATTATAAATATAAATACGACGGTATTTTGTTTTAATTTAGCATACTACAAACATTAACAA
Source organism: Diplotaxis tenuifolia (assembly GCA_014822095.1). Lineage (NCBI taxonomy): Eukaryota > Viridiplantae > Streptophyta > Magnoliopsida > Brassicales > Brassicaceae > Diplotaxis > Diplotaxis tenuifolia. The sequence continues at coordinate 20,016 of JABAYD010018572.1, forward strand.
AATCTTCTAACTAGGGTTAAATGTAGGTTTATCATGTTATTCATGCCAATCGTGACCGACTGTTCATCCCTTGAACAGTCGGTCACGATTGGCATGAATAAGTTAAGTAAACACAAAATGATAGTAAAAGATAGTAAACTAGTTCAAAGGAAAAATGAGTTAGAGAATCAAATCATCAAAACTTAGCAAATTTTCATAACTTATATTTTCAAAAAAAAAACTTAGAAATTTTTCATAACTTATATTTCTACAAAATGAAATACTAGGATTTTAATGATGTTGATGCAAAACAACACTAACGCAAACCACAGTACGTTACATGTCATGATCCAAAATATCATTATTAACTGTTCGAATGGATTTGAATCTTTCATATTGTAATGAAGTTTAAGGAAACTATCATGAAATTTTGAAGATTAGGAAAACTTATAGGCAGTAAACTAAAAAGCATACGTTATAGCCAGAGATGATCAAGTATTTCGGGGATATCATATTGATATCACCAGTGATTTGTTGATGCATATATGATGAGGACTTTCCAACAATTCACATCAATTATTAGCATTGTAAGCCCTTTGTCAAAAAAAAAAAATTATTAGCATTGTATTGTTGTATATTGTAACCTATTGCTAAAGGTGCAGATTCGTTCTATTTTACAATTATATATGAAAATCAAAGAGTTGCATTTGTGAAAGTACCTCGAGGCTCCAGAGACTACGAACAGAGCGTGCTTGTAAACGTCAGCAATATCATTCACTGGTTATACATAAAACGATTGTTACTGAATGATTAGACACTAATTATTTTTTAATCAGACATGGTTAATTATTTAATTGAATCATCTAATAAAATTTTGTCGTTGGATATCATTTAACGCCGTGTTCGTACGGGTTTTTGTAGTATTTGTGACTTTTGTACTGCAAAGGCATGTTTAGCAGCTAAGCATGTGATTCTGCTAAGATATGTTTTTAAAATAATAATTATTTTTTGTATGTCTTATCAGGAGAAAGCTATGTTTTTATTTATTTTGCATTTGTTATTTAAAAAAAATGTTAATTTTCGTAGGATTCGGTTTTAGAATGTCATGATTTAACATAATTAAATTTATTTAAAATAGGATGAATATATTTTTAGTATTTAATTGTCTCCGGATTATTATTAGTCAAGAAAAAAATTACAAACTTACGGTAAAAATTAGGGAAATTAGGCCGAATGGCTAAAAAAAAATCAAAATTAAAAATCTAACCAAAATTCCCTTCCCTCTCCTATTTTTTCTCCCTATCTCTCTACTCTTTCTCCCAAAATTTAATTTCACTTTTTTTGGTTATTTAGCAAAAAAGCCCTAAAATTTATTAGTCAAAATAATTTTTATTTGTTACTTGTTATTTAAAATAATTGTTTACTTGTTATAATTATTACCGTAAGTTTGTAACATTTTTAGAGTGTGTTAAAAAATGATTTAGAGTCGTGAGTATATAAAATTTTGAATCCAACGTTTCCGCGTGAGATGCAACTTGGCAAGTACTTTCAATCATAGTATTCTTTTGAGTTAACTATATAAGCACTTTCGACATTTTTATATGTTCGCTTCCTTTTTGGTGACTTTCTTATTTGTTGTCGATCAAAGATAAAGCTCGCACGATTCTATGAAATATTTTGTAAAATATAATAATGTTGTTCCTATCTTAAGTTGAAAGTGCAGTATGTGTACTTTCTAATGCCAATAATCTTCTAGAATCTCGATATCTTGTTGTTGGGGTCAGACATGATTATTCCTTAGTTGGGTTGTACTCTGTTATTTATTCCGTATTCACATTGAATAAATCAAATATTTACCATTGTTAAGTCAGAGTTTGTAAGTAAACGTCATATAAGACCCAAAGCGAAAACCCAAGATTTATTTGACATGCGCCTACTTGTGGCACAGCGAGACGATATGTAAACTTCAGCAGATAGATAAACCCGATCTGAGGTAATTCCTGTCACTGAAAAGCAGTGCCGTCCCAATATATTTTGTGGCCTAAAGCATTTATAAATAGTGGCCTATGTTAGTTAGTGATATTTTTATCAACATACATTATATTTTATTTTAAGAAATACTTTTTTAGCCCTGCACCAAAATATTAGATGAATATTAAACTATAATGATATTGTATCTATAGTCTTTAGTGTTTTTGACATAAAAAATATATCACATCTTAGTAGTTTCTTGAACCATTATATTTTAACATTAAATAACAAAAATAATAGATACAAAAGAAAATTAAAAAATCAGCGGTCCAAAGAAAAGATAAGGACAATGTGAACATAAAATAAAAACAGAAAAATTTAAAAGTCTAAGAAAAATCACAATACAGAAGAGAAAATACATAAACTAAGAAATCATAAACAATATCTTTTAACTACTCAACTATATTTAATTTTTTGATAATGTGGCCTCAAGAATCATAATTTTTTTGTGGCCTGAAGCTCTTGCTTCATCGGTCTTATGGAAGGCACGGACCTGCTGAAAAGAGTGGCGGTTTAGAACAAGGAGCCAAACCAATGAAGACGTTATTCTCAAATGAAGAATTTGAAATTTAGCAAACAAAGAGACCATTAGGCTATGTATGTATTTATCTGCTAACAACTCTCTAATAAGGCAACTGGCGTGGGAGATAACTAAATATAAAATGCTAACTTGATACTATTATCTTTCTCCAAAAGCTGCCAGGATGATGGGACGAAGTAGCTCTACTAGTTAGAGTCTTGGGGACTAATTGTCATGTTTCTGGGTTCGATGCTAGCCAGAAACGAACTGATTTTTCCATGTCACTAATAGTGGTACTGGGCCTCGACTCAGGTTAATTGCCTTCTTAACCGTTCCAAAGAATGATCCGCGAAGCAGAGAATCCTGAATTATCAAAAAATAAAAATCTGCCAGGCGCCAGCCAGATATATACTAATAGTTAGCAAAATTTCAGTTTCAGCAAGAGAATCGAATCAGTCGCCATGAAGCTGTTTGGGCCCCTATCGATTTTTTTTTTATATATGACGATTACGAGTTTCAATAGAGTATACAAAATATAAGCATATAGTTCATATGTTTATTATATACGTATAGTTATTGCGGCTGTATACGTTTGTCCTATACCCTGATAATAACAACGCACTTGGGTCATGTAGTTTACGAACTGACTAAATATGCTTTAATTATAATGATTCTCAAATCTTCACAAGTGGGGGATTAGATTGATATCCATTCGAGATTTGCTGTCCAAAAGACTTATTTATTAGGATCCATCTTCCGCTAACTACAAGATATGCTATAAATGCTACAACATAACCAGTAACTGAAGATATGTTTTCTGTCAAAAATTATGGATATATGTTACTTTGCGACTTATATTTACCATATTCAAAGTAAAAGCGTGATGGAATAAAACGATTGATTTTTGTGACAGCAGATAGTTGCTCTATATTAACAAAGTAATGGTAGTTTAGTGGCAGTGAATGAGGATTTGTTTCCTTGTGTTGTGTCCCAGATTTATACCACTTTTGATACAAAATGCTACAAAATACTATTTTTAAGTTAGAATTTCTACCAACTTCGGGTATGTGAAAGATTATATGCATAAGATAATAAGATCCAAAACTTCCATGGTTAATAATAAAACAGCAGGCACTTGTTAAACCAACAGTAGAATAGCCCCCCCACCAGCAAATTGAGCTTATTAAGGGCTTGACTGGTTTTCCGCTACCACCCGCAAACACATCTTTTACGATTAGTAGTGATTGTTGATGTAGTATAACAATCATAGAAAATGCCATAAACTACTTCAAACGAGTCTAAACCTTCAAAATTCAAAAGCTGCTTCCAACCAACATTTGCAGTTGTGACCGATTGCGGAAGGATAATTTTTTTATAAATATAAAAAAACAATTAATTAAAATTTTAAATTAAAATATTAGGAATACCAAAAAAAAAGTATATATATATACATATATAACATATTTTAATTTATATTATAAATTTCAAAAATAAAATATTTTTATAACTTTTTAAAAATTTAATAGTATAATTTTATATGTATAATTTTTATATTTATTATAAAAATATGATTTTAATATTTTAATAATTATCTAAAATGTAAATTTTGTTAATTTATTATTTAACCATTATTACATTTGGTAGTTAACCAATAATAAGTATCCACAGACGCAACAATTTTTAACTGTTGTATTTATTAACATTAAAGACTGTAACCACCCGAAACCGCAAACTCCCGCGACCGCAACGGCAGTCGCTGTGATTATACCAGTAAGGCCCTAAAAAGATGAAACGCATGAACTATAGAGGAACACATATTATGGTGACCTCATAGATAGTATTGCATTTTAAGTCAAATAAAATAAACTACAAAACTTTGATCCAACTATCCATATAGTGAACCAAAGGGTTCGACCATATATCCAGACTACGAAATCTAATCTAACTCGTTTCAAAAATTAGGATATCTGAAATTGTCAGATCCTAATATTTCGATAGAAATCCATATGTAAATAATGACATAAATAGTTCTTATGTAACTCATGTTTCCTTAGATCAAACTCATGTGACTCATGTTATTGACATGAAAATACAGTCTACTTTTTACATGAAAATACTCTTGACTCATCTTATATTACAACACAAGAATTTTATCTTGATTGAAAAATGTTGTTTATATCGCTAGCTACCAAATTAATATAGGAAAGGAAAGAATACTGTTCTCTTTTTTTTTGGTAGCTGCGTTAACGTTATTGAATCCAACTTGGCGAGATGATCCGTCAAACTAATTCTTCAGAGATTCTACGTCAGAGAGCTCGTTTGCAAAAACATGCCATTCTCTCGGGCAAGCAACCATTCAGCAGTGTCTTATCAGGTTTCACATTTTCTGTACTACGAGTCTACGCCCTCTAATTTGAAGCGTTGACAAATTCTTTAGTGACTCTTTAGTGAGTAGCTAGAGACCTAACAAGCCATACATCTGTTTATGCTGAAGGTAAACATGATCCTCACGTTTCGTTTTCTCAACCTTTTTTCGCCACTGCTCTTTTATAGATATGTTATCTAGTCGAAGAATAAATTCAACACATACACTGTATTTATCTTTTGTTTTATTATATAAAGACAGCAGTATCCTTCCTACATCAGTTAATTATATAATTTTATGTATTTCACTTTTCGTTAATCATCCATCAAAATAACGATTCTCATCAAGAATATTTAGGACAAGTTGATCGAGTTAATCGCACTTATAAAAAGTGTGTTAGTACAAATCTAGATAGAGATAACGTTATCTCGTAAAAAAAAAAATAACTCCTTTTTAAACCAATTTAAATTCTCAACCACTACAAGAAAACAGCCTTATTGTGAGGGAAAAAATCGTCGGTATTTCGTCGGAATAAGCGAATTCCGAGGACTTTCCGACGAAAATGGTCGTCGGAAATATTTCCTCGGAATTTCACATTTCGTCGGTATTTCGTCGGAAATTTCCGAGGCAATACCGAGAAAC
>JABAYD010018575.1:0-14293 GCA_014822095.1 Diplotaxis tenuifolia
ATGTCCTATCACTCATTCATCAATCATCCTAAATCGTCAACAATCTAAACTCCAAAATTCACATGTAATTTTCTCATACACTAAAAAAAACCACGAAAAGATAAAAAATCATAACTCTATCTATGTTTTCCAGAAATCCGTATCAACCATCAAAATTTAATATCTACCAATAGATATTGATAATTTCATGATTTCAAACAATTTTGAACTCATTAAAGAATATAACATAGAAACTTGGCGCGCCGGAATACCACTAGTTATTTGTAATAAGGTTCCACTTTAGGTTTTATAAGAAAAATAGAAATCTGACCCGAATCCATCTGACATTATCTGAGGCGAACCGATTCGAAAAAAGTCTGGTTCCTAAACATCCCAATCTGAATAACCAAAAAATCGAATAAACTGAACCGACCCGAACCGAAAACCCGGATGTCGAGGACTATTAGATACAATATGCAAAATATAAAAGTCTATCAATTACACTCATATAAAGTATTTCCGGTCTGCTCACCGTTCGAGTATTTGAATATCGATTAAGGGTTTATTTTCAGACACTCACATTTTTATTCTAGTGATAATTTTGTGTAATATACTAATATTAGCGAAACGAAGTCCGATATAATTGACCAAATTTAAAATTTAGTTAATTCGAAAACATGAAAATTTTAGATTAAGGTAGGAAAATTGACTGTCATCTACAACAACTATATGTAATCACTTTAAATACACATCTTTATAATTTCAATATATCTTTAATTACATGAATTATATTGTCAACATGACCACGTATATCAACAACATGGTTTTATTTTACGTAGTTAAAATAGCTCCAATGATGGTATGCAAGGGAGTAACTGAGACAAAAATATAATTAAAATAAATGAAAAAAATAAACGTTAAACAAAAGCTTCACAACTGAGCTCTCTTTAGAACCCTTGGCAACTGACACATGTCACTTTATGCTTGGTCAGTATTATTATCAATAAAACAAAATCATCTACACTTTAATCTTAATATATATTTTATATGATTTTAAAAATATTTTTATATATAAATCGTATAGTAAAATTATTTATCTAACAAGATCCATTATTCAGAGTTTAAAATTATATGTTAATAATATATTAAGTTTTTAGTAATGTAACAGAACTAAAACTATAAATTCTGAAACTAAAAAATATTATTAAGAGTTGATATTTAAGAATAGTTATTTGTACTTGTTATTCTTTCTTATATATATGGACCTCATATGTAACTTATAAAATCTCATTATTTGCATCTCTTTTCTTTCATTATGGGTCCAAACAATTATATTATATTTCTACAAATTTTAGAGATCTTCTTAACACCTAAAAAGAAAAATTACTAGAGATCATTTTTATCTTATTTCACATTCAACCCAAATAAGTTCATCATAAATACCATAATACAATATGCAATATGATAATATGGGCGGAGAAGACACTAATCGAGGGAGACAAGATTCAAGTGGAGTCTAACTGAAGATCCCGTTGTTGGTAATGAACAAAAAGCTTCATGGTATGATTTTAGGTAAGAGGATCACGTCCATGAATGTTCTCCAAAGGATTGTTTCAAAGAACTGATGAAATCCCTAGAGCGCCAAAGTGCTCAAGGTGATTTCCCAAAGTGCCGATTTTGGTGTTTTAGGTAAACGAAATAATGGATTGTGATGAAACTTCTAAGAGTTGCGGAAAAGCTCACAGACTTTCGGGTTGTGCTTGTAATGTAAGGATGAAGATCCAAATACACTAAACAAACTTTGATCAACAGGAATCAGAGAATATTTTGATAGAAGAAGTTTGATGCTTATTGAGGGATTTTCATCCATAATATAAAGAGCAGAGGTTTGTACATGTACAGCTTCTTGGGAACACGCAATGTAATTAAAACAAAGACAAAGTTCAAATTTGAAAAAAAAAATGGGACTGGTTTCATCAAGAGGCTAATGTAATAGTATTGTGCCAAAGCCTCATTAAAAACCTTAATTTGGCAAAACCCAAAGGGACAAAACCAAACCAAGGAAAAGAGTGCAAGTCACAATACCTCTCTTGATGAATGTCTTAGATGGCTTGAATCACAACCAGTGTGGTTGGATAAGCACAATCTAGACTGCCCTGGATAGTGTATAAGAGTTGGTTAAGAGCTTGTTGGAATCTTGCTTTCTTGGATATAGTCACTGGAACCAAGTGGTACACTTAGCTCCTTGTTCCTTGCTTCCTCAGGTGTAAGCTGCTCCGTGATTTCTTCTTCGTCGTCTTTAGGCTCTGGTTCAAGCTGTTATCCATCTCCTCAGTTCTTTTGCTGGTCAGGATCATATCATCCTCTCTCACTTGAGAAGAATTTGACCTCAAATTCGCTTCGTCTGCATAATAAGGAACTAAATCAGTAACATTGAAGCTTGAACTGACATTATACTTACCTTGGAGGTTCAATTGATAGGCGTTATTGTTGGTCTTCTTGATGACTTTGAAAGGACCATCTAATCTAGGCATGAGTTTGGATTTTCTTTCATAGGGAACTCTGTCTTTTCTGAGATGTATCCAAACTAAATCTCCTTCTTCAAAGATCATTTCTTTTCTTCCTTTGTTATTTTGCTTGGCGTAGAGTCTGGTCTTGTGTTCTATTGTGGCCCGTGCCTTCTCATGTATCTGCTTAACAAGTTCAGCTTTCTTTTGTCCATCCAAGCTAACTCTTTCACTCAAAGGTAAAAGCATTAGATCCAAAGGTGATAAAATATTGAAACCATAGACAATTTCAAAAGGAGAGAACTTAGATGCAGAATACTTAGCATGATTATAAGTGAATTCTACATGAGGTAAACATTCTTCTCAAGTTCTAAGGTTGTTTTTAATCAATGCACGCAACAGGGTTGACATTGTTCTATTGACAACTTAAGTTTGCCCATCGGACTGTGGATGACAAGTAGTAGAGAAACACAGTTTAGTTCCTAGCTTAGACCACAAAGTTTTCCAAAAGAAGCTAAGGAACTTGGTATCTCTATCAGAAACAATCTTCCTAGGCATGCCATGAAGTCTAACAATTTCCTTGAAGAACAAATTAGCAACATTCACAGCATCATCAGTCTTATGGCAGGGGATACAATGAGCCATTTTAGAAAATCTATCAACGACTACAAACACATAGTCTTTTCCAGTTTTAGTTCTAGGTAATCCAAAAACAAAATCCATTGAAATGTCATGCCATGGATGCAAAGGAATGGGTAAAGGAGTATACATACCGTGTTGTTGGATTTTAGACTTAGCCTGTTTGCAAGTGACACACATTTCACAAGATTTTTCTACATCTTTCCGCATGTGTGGCCAAAAGAAGTAATCTTGCATTACTTTCATTGTCTTAGCCACGCCAAAATGTCCCATAAGTTCACATGTGTGAGCTTCATTGACAAACAATTCTCTCAAAGAGGAGTTGGCACACATAGTTTATTTTTAAAGAAGAGAAAACCATCACTTGTGAAGTACTTACCACGACCAAACTTCTCACAAGAATCATAGATATCTTTAAAATCAGAACCATTGGCATATAGTCTTTATATGCTCAAATCCAAGTAACTTGGTTTCCAGAGTGGTTAAGAGAGCATACCTTCGAGATAATGCACCAGCAACTATATTTTCCTTACCTTCTTGTATTTAATCACATAGGGAAATGTCTCAATGAATTCTATCCATCTCGCATGTCTCTTGTTCAATTTCTGCTGTCCCTTTAAATACTTGAGAGACTCATGATCAGTGTGGATGACGAACTCTTTGGGCCAGAGATAGTGTTGCCATGTCTGTAGAGCTCTCACAAGTGCATAGAGTTCTTTGTCATAAGTTGGGTAGTTCACAGTAGCTCCTCCAAGTTTCTCACTAAAGAAAGCTATAGGTTTCTTCTCCTGCATAAGCACAACACCTACACCAACACCAGAAGCATCACATTCTATCTCAAAAGTTTTAGAAAAGTCAGGGAGAGAAAGAACTAGCAAGTTGGTAAGTTTCTCCTTCAAAGCTTGGAATGCTTCTTCATGGGCTTGTCCCCACTTGAACCCAATGTTTTTCTTGATTACTTCGTGCAACTAGAGTACTGAATCCTTGACAAATTTCCTGTAGAAACCAGCTAGACCATGAAAGCTTCTCACTTCACCAAATGTTTTGGACTTGGCCATTCTTTGATAGCTTTGATATTTTCTTCATCAACCCGGATTCCATCTGCACTCACAACAAAACCTAAAAAGACAAGGTTATCCGCTCCAAAAGTGCATTTCTTTAAATTCGCAAACAAGGATTCAGTCCTAAGCACTTCTAGAACTTTTCTAAGATGTTCAACATACTCATCTAATTTCTTACTGTAAATCAGGATATCATCAAAGTAAACCACCACAAAATGGCCTATAAATGCTCTAAGAACATGATTCATTAACCTCATGAAAGTACTAGGCGCATTAGTTAACCCAAATGTCATTACCAACCATTCATATAACCCTTGTTTCGTTTTAAATGTAGTTTTCCACTCATCACCTTCTTTCATTCTAATCTGGTGATATCCACTTTTCAAGTCAACCTTAGAAAAGATGCTAGATCCATGCAACTCATCAAGCATATCATCTAATCTAGGAATAGGATGTCGATACTTTACAGTGATATTGTTGATGGCTTTGCAGTCAACACACATTCTCCAGCTACCATCTTTCTTTGGTACAAGCAAGACAGGAACTGCACATGGGCTCATGCTCTCACAGATATGACCTTTTTCCATAAGCTCAGTGACTTGTTGTTGTAGTTCCTTGGTCTCCAAAGGGTTAGTTCTATTGGCTGGTTTGTTTGGCAGTGAAGCTCCTGAAATGAATTCAATTTGATGCTTAATTCCCCTGATAGGTGCTAATCCTTGTGGAGTTTCTTATGGAAAGATATCTTTGAATTCCTGCAAAAGCATTTGTATTTTGCTAGGAAGATCATGCATTGGCTTTGTTATGTTTAAGCATTCTTTAAATACAAATAGCAAGTGAGGTAAAGAACCTCCCTTTTGTGGAAGCAACAGATTGGCTGGCTGTTTGGTCTTTGATTCTGATGAAGCTTTGCTTTTCTTCAAAGCGATCTGGTCTAGATGAACTTCTTGCGGTGTTAAAGGAGCAAGAACAATCTTCTTTCCTTTGTAGTCAAATGAGTATCTATTGGTGAAGCCATCATGAACTAATCTTCTGTCTGATTTCCAAGGCATTCCAAGCAGAATGTGTCCAACATCCATTGGCAATACATCGCACAATACTTCATCCTCATGCTTTCCAATAGATAATGGTACCTTAACTTGATTCTTTACTTCTAGTTCACCCTCATTATTAAGCCATTGCAACTTGTAGGCTATTGGTCGCTTCATCATCTTCAAACCAAGTTTCTCCACCATTGTTGTACTCGCAACATTGGTACAGCTTCCTCCATCTATAATTAAGCTGCAGACTTTTCCTTGAACCATACATCGAGTATGAAACAAATTCTCTCTTTGCTCATTTCCAACAGTCTTGGTTTGCAGATTCAGTGTTCTTCTGGTAACAAGAGCTCTCCACGAGCTGGCATTTCCACCCTTTCTTTATCAGAATCAGAATGTTCTTCTTCTTCTGATTCAATTTCTCCGTTCTCTCTAATGAATATCACTCTTTTGTTGGAGCAGCTACTGGCATAGTGACCATAACCCTTGCACTTGTAACACTGTATGTCTCGGGTCTTTGAGGCAGTGGCTACTTCCTTTCCTTTACTACTTTGTTCTTCCACTTTAGGCTTGGAGAAAGGTTTGGATTCTCTGGTCTTTTCGTCCTTCTGGTAGTGTGGCTTGCTGGCTCCATATCTAGACTTGTAACTCCTTCGTTTTAGCTATTGTTCAAACATGATTATATTGTGTAGAAGTTCCTCCATTTCTACATAATGATGAACTTCAAGCTTATCCATGACATCACGGTTTAATCCTCCCATGAATCTGGCCATGGTTGCTTCTCCGTCTTCTTGTATATCGGCTTTCAGCATAAGATTTTCCATCTCTTTGTAGTATTCTTCAACTGATTTATTCCGTTGAGACAGTGTTCTGAGCTTGAAATGCAGCTCCCAGTGATAATGGTTTGGTACAAATCTCTTCCTCATAATTACCTTCATTTGGTTCAAGGTTTCAACAGGGAAGTCTCATGCCCGCCTTCTTGCTGTAACAAGATTATCCCACCAGCTTAGAGCACACTCCTTAAACCCAGTTGGATCAAGCTTCAGTTTGTACTCTTGAGTGTAGTCTATGCAATTGAACACTAGTTCAATCTTCTTTTCCCATTCCAGATATTATTCTGGATCACCAGTGCCCTTAAACTCAGGAATCTTCAGTTCCAACCCTCCCAAAGGATCACTGGTTTGTGACATTTCTTCTCTGGCATGCCTTCTTCTTCAGGTGCCATTGATTTTGTGGGTATGACTATAATAGCTCTCTGTGGCAGACTGGTTTGAGCTTCTTCTAGATCTCTCTCGTTTAGAATGAGCAGACTTAGCTCTGAAGTTTTCTAGTTTCTGATCCATCAAAGCAGCCATCTGAGCAATCATCCGAGCAGTCATCTGTGCAGTTAACGCTTCCAGCAGATTTTTATCAATCCCATTGTTCCGATCGTTTTCATCTCCCATGGTTCCTGTCAGATTTTCAAACACAAAACCAGTAAAGATGCTCACAGAAACATAATATAACAAGAAGTAATGGAATTGAATCTAGAATAATCAGATCCGACCATAAAAAAAATCTAGCAAGATCTAAACTTTAGCACATATCTGAACATAGAATATGAAAAGTCAAAAGTTATAGATCTGGAAAAACACAACCTGGTGATGGAGATCTGCTCTGATACCACTTGGTATGATCCTAGGTAAGAGGATCACGTCCCTGAATGTTCTCCAAATGACTGAGTCAAAGAACTGACAAAATCCCTAGAGCGCCGAAGTGCTCAAGGTGACTTCCCAAAGTGCCCATTTTGGAGTTTTAGGTAAACGAAATAATGGATTGTGATGAAACTTCTAAGAGTTGCGGAAAAGCTCTCAGACTTTTGGGTTATGCTTGTAATGTAAGGATGAAGATCCGAATACACTAAACAAGCTTTGATCAAACAGGATTCAGAGAATATTTTGATAGAAGAAGTTTGATGCTTATCGAGGGATTTTCATCCAGAATATAAAGAGAAGGAGTTTGTACATGTACAGCTTCTTGGGAACACGCAGTGTAATTAAAAAAAAAAAGACAAAGTTCAAATTTGAAAAAAGAAATGGGTCTGGTTTCATCAAGAGGCAAAAGAGTGCAAGTCACAATACCTCTCTTGATGAATGTCTTAGATGGTTTGAATCACAACCAGTGTGGTATAAGCACAATCTAAACTGCCCTGGATAGTGTATAAGGGTTGGTTAAGAGCTCGTTGAGATCTTAATTTCTTGGATCTAGTCATTGGACCAAGTGGTACGTACACTTAGCTCCTTGTTCCTTGCTTCCTCAGGTGTAAGCTGCTCCGTGATTTCTTCTTTATCGTCTTTAGGCTCTGGTTCAAGTTGTTCCATCTTCTCAGTTTCTTTGCTGGCCAGGATCATATCACTTCAGCTTTTTGGAAAAGAACTGTTGCATATTACTCATCAAGTCATGCAGTTGTAAGAAGTGGTGGAGCCACATTACACAAGGGTAGGGCATCTGCCCCAATGATTTTCAAAATTACATGTGAAAATTTGAATAATTTCAATTATGCTCCTTTAACTTTAGCAATTTGCCCCTTAATGTTTTGACTAATTTCTTTTATGCTTATCCAATAAAAACTTCCTCTGGCTTCACCCCTGGTTGCAAATCTACCAAAACAACCATCCAGTAACTGTAAGCAAAGGTGGTAGAAACTAAATGATAGTGTTTGTAAGTTTGTTGGATGCTACGATCAATCTTTTAGTCAAAGAACTAGTGGTTACTCTAAAGATGATGTTGTCAAAGTTGCATACCAATTTTACTTCAACAATTAGAAAGTAAATTCACGCAGGAACATGCATGGTGGGAGCTAGGTCATGACCAAAAATGGTGTAGTTCTTACATCTCTCAAGATTCTAAGAGTAGTGGAAGTTCAAAACAAACAAAACTGGATCATGGTTTGACATATTGTTTTATCATTTTTAGTTATGTTTTTAAGTTTTATGTAATTCATGTTTGTCTGTTTGTGTTATTTGAAATATTATAACTCTTTTGCTATATTATTTTTTTTAAAAAATATTTACCAGTTTTACACATAAAATTATTATTTTTACATCAATATAAACAAACTCATGAAGACTCCACAATATTATTTATTTTATTATTGGAATTCTTATAGATGATATAAATAAATTAAATAACTAATAGAAAGAAATATTTTTAGGTATAAGTGCATATGTTTAAATTTTATTTAGATTTAAGATACATTTTTAAAAATATTTTTCCTAGCCTAAATTATATCAAAATAAAATTTAAAATAATAACATTATAGTGGATATCTGCCATCAGAACTAATAATTTTAGTATAGTTTCTTAACTCATTTTTATTTAAACATAATAGTATTGTATTAGTGAGATGCTTAGTGAGTATTTCACTAAGCAGCATTACTGGTGGTAATGTATGTACAAGAGTCTCTCAAAACTAATTCAATACATAGATTAGATAAAGGATGAGAGAGAGAGAGATAAAAGTAGGGGAGATGGACAGGGACGACTCCTCCCAAAGAAACGTTTGACTGGGTTTGAGAAATGTATGGTGACCCAAAAAAAGAGAGAGAAATGTTTCTGTAACGTTTCATCACACAATTGACTTGTTTTTTGTTTCTATGTAACTTTCAATTAAAATGTTAAACTATATTCTTATTATATGTTTTAAGGTATTGGTTGAGAAATTTCATCGCTGCTGATGCTCTTACCAACATAACATATTTCTTATTGTCTGAACACTAAATTCGGATGTGAATCCAGCAAAATAATATTGGAAACTGACCGTTTGAAATGGATTATAAACCTGATACGATTAATCGATCCGATCTAATTTAAACTTGTATGTTAATTAGTTCATGAAATTGTTGATTGGATCGTGTCGGCTTTTCAATATTAGATTACAAAATCCGACGTACAATCTACTATTTCGACATCCAAAAAAATATGATTATAGTGTTAACTTATAACACATATTAGTTGATACATGCATCATTTTTTGGTGTAATGATACATGCATCATGTTAACATGTCCTTATGTTTCATGCAGTAGTGATATATTAATTATATGTGTATGTGATATTATATATTTGGTGTAGATGTGTTTTACATTGAGATATAGTAAAGAATTTCTACAAATTATTAATAAGAAAATTGTTGTATACGTAGCATTGATTAGGTCGTAAACAGAATTAGGCACACACAAGATAATGAGTTGACATTATATGTTTATGTTGGAGGCGGACGATATGATAAACGAAATCTAGTAATAAAAAAAAAAAATTGAGCTGAGATACAAGCAAAGATATGTTAACCTCCAGAACTTCATGTTTCTGCTAAACAAGGAATCAACCAAGTAACTGAAGTTACTGAATCAAGCCATAGCTATAAAACGCACCGACCCGTTTTCTTGAGTCTTCAACAGAGACTTAGAATTCTCCAAGAAGAAGATAGTAAGCAGCAAGAATAAAGCACAGCAGAAAAGACGCGAAGAGAAGGAAGATGTAAAAGTATGGATAAACGAGGATCATAATCATTAACAAGATTAGTGAAATCGTTCCACAACTCATGACTTTTGGCTCTCTGCTTTTATTGAAAGAAAACCTAAAGGTGTTCTTTTTCTTTTTGACTTTGTACAAAATATTTGCCACACAATTACTTCTTCAACTTATTTATTTATGATTTAGATAATATACCAAATCAAACCCAACAAAAGAAACTTGCGTGAAATGATCAAAGCAAAAATATAAGAAAAGACAGACCCTAAAAACTCTCTATTTTTTAATATCCTGTTACACATCATTACCATCAGGAATCTTAACACTGAAGCAAGGTTTGATCTGAGATATTCTCAGGCAGCTAAAGTTAACTTACACAATAATGTACATGATGAAAGAAAATTGCAGAGTCTATGAATTCAAAACAACAAGGAGAAAGGGAGTGAATGGTTGTTTAAAACCTGACGGATCTTTTTAAAATTTTATTTAGAGCGCAATTTATCTGCAACATAGAGCATATGGCTGATGTTTGTAGGAGGATAGTTTTGGAGAAGTTTGAGGTTCGCCGTGAAATCACCAGCCAGCAGACGCCTTCGAACTAAAATCAACATTGCACAACATATTCGTAGTAGCGTCTCCTGACAAAATTACAATTTCATATTCACTTGTTAGCTTTCTATCTTACAAAACAACAAGTGCCTGTGGACTCAATTTACGATAAGATGCAAAGAGAAACAATCTCTAGGACTATACAAAAGCCACGTCTTTATTAATGTCTGCTAATTCTTCCCTACATACATGCACGTTATATTGTCCTAAACCAAGCTGCTTATAGGTATTGAACTGAAACCCTTAATGACTCAAGTCACTAAGAAGAATGCAACATTTGGAATCTGTTTCGGAAACTGAATGGTACTAAACTGAATACTACCTGTGGACCTTCGGGGTCGCTTAAGAGTGTGTCCCAGATGTGAAGGCTTTCCACGAAGTTGAACTCTTGAGTCAAGAGGAGTGTGATCCATCTGAACGCATAGAATTGCGGGTTTATCTGAAAATTTACCACGTGGGTATAAACTGTCACAACGCTGAAACACAGTTTTAACAGAATTGCTGAAACACTTCAACAAAATTACCGAAGCTCCAAAAATGAAACAAATTTGAAAGCAATGGTATATGTTATGGGTTTTTTGAACCATACAACTCTGAAACCAGCAACAATCAATACCGGCAAAATCTTCTATTCAGAGACATAATTAATGAATACGGAAAGGCGTCTCATAAGTGAAATCTTACTTTAGTTGTGACTTCTAAGTGACGCCAAAGTTCTTCATCATGATGCTTTAAGAGCATTGATAGCCTTGTTATAGTGTAACGTATACCCACGACACTGTTATCCAGTTGCTGACAGAAATTATCTCGAAACCCACTCATCAATTCGACAAAACAGAAAAATGCATCTGATTCAGCATACGCCTGCATAACTTAAAATGTAAGCAAATAGGGAGGTAGAAAATGTTGAGTATAAATCAAACAAGCAAAAAAGAAATGGTGCATTTAGCAAGAACAAGTACTCACTGCATTTCCTTTATCTGGATCATTTTTAAAGATGTAGAAGATAGGTGCCAATATCTCATTCATCCCTTGTACATATCTGATGCCAGGGTTCAACTTTGCAAAAATAGTCAATACGTTCTTCAAAGCATCCTGAAGATGCAAGACATGTATAAATCACCGCAAAACTATCAATATGCAAATGTTTTTAGCCACCCTAAGCAAATTAAATAGCAAAACCAAAAACCAACCTGATTAGATTTTGCGACCGCTGAATCCCCAGAGAAAAAGTGCATGTCTGGATGAGTACGCATCACATCACGGTCTATCTGTTCCAAGACTTCTGTGTCCTGAAAGTACCAGTTCAAAATTAGGAATGTCATGTGGCAGCTTTAAATGCAACATGGAAAAAACTGTACTGAACCAGGAAGAGAAAAGGATATTTCATAGTCATCGTGTGCGTCACCAATGTCATGCTTTTACAACCAACTAGTAAGTGGGAAAATCATGATGAATGAATATAAAGTCAAAAGTTTAGAAGTGCATAAGTTAGCATTTACAAACTAACATCTGAGATTGTCATAATTCAGCTACATCATCGATGATACGAGAACTTTCAGGCCAAATTCAGATTTCAATACTAAGTTAATAACATCTACACTTGTCACATAAAATGGATAAAATTTCGATAGCTGAAATCTAACTACCTTGAAAAAGTTGTTCCATAAGCTTGTAGTTCCAAGGCTTAAGGGATGATCCTCATGAGTTATCTCTGACCTTGAAAGGGCCCCAGGGCTTTCGACCTTCGGATCATTACTATCGCCACCCTTTGATTGCTCCATCTTTCTTGTTACTTCTGACTAACTAGCCACAAAAATATATAGAAACCGGGTTATCATCCTAAATTGAAAAATAAAGAAAGTGACATGAGAAAGGAAGAGCTATATCACCCAGACAACGTAAGCACCTCATACAGTGACCAATTTCTTAATTATTCACTACGATATTTCTCATTGTACCTCTAGGAAGTATCATATGCCCAATGGCCCTAGAACAGTCTGCTTAGTCAAACGTATGATATCTATCAGCTGTCATGTCAACATCTTATACAAACACATACAAGCTTCTGGATCAAAATAATAAATTTTTCCCATTAAACATCAGTGAATTCTGCTAGGCCACCATATCACCTAATGACAATCATCATCTTCTACTGACATCAAGACCTTAGCTAGTGGCAACATATATCCGACTACGTCTACTTCATCACTTGTTTCACCCTGGTTAACAGAAATGAGACTGAGTTTGTTCAATCAATCAATCTAGCTAGTTATCTTTTAATAAGAGGGAGTGCAAAGTTTTGAAGACCGTCAAAAACCAATCACGACAATGAAATAAACCAAAAATGGAAATACGGGGTTCATGAGAAGCTCCTCTTTGAATTGCTTGTACTGAGATCTTTTCTTAGACAACTCAGAAGACCACAGTGAGCGATCAGGTGACAGGTATCCCAATAAAAGCTGTCACACAATCAACCAAGATAAAACAATATGAAGCTGAAACTGACGGAAACAGTTAACTTGAAATCAAGTCCCTTCATCGTCAGAAGATTCAACAATATTCGTTTAGTTACTACCTTCCAGACGAGGGAGCGAATGCCAGCATCATCAGGTAGACCTTGTGAAGCAATTTTCCTCAATTCCTTCAAGTCTATCACCTTCTTCGATAACTAACGATAACAACCGAGCAATCAATCAATCAAAGCAGAAGAAGAATGTACAGAGAGAGAGAGAATGGAAGGACTAACCTCAGCGACGACCTGCGTCTTCCGAGAAACATCCTCAGCCGCGGGAGTTGCGGTTCCAGGTCCATCCATACCGCTCCCATTCTTCTGCGAATCGTTAATCTCAGATTTGGAAGGAGGACGGATCGGAAGAGGGGGCGCTGGTACGGTGGAGGGAGATGGAGATGGAGAAAGAGAGGGACGCTCGACGATCGGAGGAGGAGAGGTTGCAACGACGGGAGGATGGCGGAGAGGGCGATCGTCGGGGATGGGAGACGAAGAGGAGGAGGAGGATGAGGACCAGAGGGAACTGTTGAGCCACTCAGGGATACCTTTCTTCGCCATTTTTTGTTTTTGGGGGAAAATGCTCTTCTTTACTTATTTCTCTCAAGGCTTAAAGCTACAGCTAAAGCCAAAATGCGTCCCGTTACAGCTGGCTGGGTCACGCTCGCTCAACTGAGTGCGTCGTTTTCTTTTTGTAAATCCCCAACATAAAAACAACCTAATGCCAAAATTGCGATATATTGACATCACTTGTACAAGATGAGATCTTGGAGAATGAATGTAACCTCTTCATTCGCTTTGATCATTTTTCTGTTCATGTATAAATAATTTCTAGATTCAAACAAGTTTTGCGCTCATAAATTCTGTCTCATACAATACAATTGTCACTCTATGTGGTCTTGAAGTTTTTTCAGGATGCATTCCAAACATTAGCTAGCTTTACCTCTCATTCGCTCACGGGGGTGTTGTCAACTCATCATTAATCGAATTTGTGATGCCTCATCAATAGTTCTCTAGATTTGATGATTCAAATTTTTGTCTGAAGTAACTGGTTGCAATTGCTACTACTCCGTCTTCATACTCAACTATATTTCTAGCCCCATCTAATAAGTGTGTGATTTGATTCATGGCTCTTCCTTTGATTTGTCACCGTATGAAAAAACTTGAGTTTTTATTCCCTTCACATAAGCCAAAAGGCTCTGCTCTTTTGTCTCTAGACCATTTCCTCAGCTTTAGAAGGCTCAATGAGGATCGTTCTTTCTATGCATCTCTGATCTCCTCGTTCGTGTCCGGGTCGGATATTTCGGGTTTTTGAGTATTTCGGTATTGGGGTCTAACACCCGTTCGGATATTTTACGTATCGGGTCGGGTTCGGATATTTTCAGTTCGGGTTTGGTTATTTCGGATCGGATTCAGATATTTTGATTTTGAAAGAAAAAATTCA